>BQNB010005131.1:3051-28360 GCA_026074375.1 Tanacetum coccineum
CCATTTGAATCAAAGTCACAAGCATTGGATTTGCACTAGGCATTGATGCCATGCTTGGTTTTGTCTTAGAAGCAAATTTATCAGAAGATGTTTTTGAAACAGAAGATATACAAGATGATAAAAAATATGTTTGTTCAACAGAACGCTCTTTTTGAGGAACAAAGTCTTTATAAAGTTTGTTCAACTTTTCGTAATTGGTTGAATCTTTAGCTCTTGAATTTTTTTCATCTTTTTGAAACTCATTCATTTTTAATTGACTCTTTTCAGCATCCTCAAGAGTTTCCTCAGAATCAAACACATGCAGTTGTTCATTTTTATCACAAAGCTCATAAGCACGATACAACTTAGGAATTTTAGCATAAGCTTGTGAAAGTACACAAGAACCGTTATATCCCACACCCGACTTATGTAAGTTATCCCGAAAAGCTTTTTGTTCATTTGTAAGCAACCGAAGTGTGTCAGTTGATCTGCCCATTTTGCAAACAACGTTTTCAAGATCTTTGATTTTATCTTATAACTGAATAATATCATTAAGATATTTTTCCTCTTTGTCACGTTGTGTTTGTTTGAAAATCGTTTGTGTCTTTTGAAGTAATTGAACTATTTCCTCGTGTGATCCCATTTTTGTTTCTGATATAATCACAACGAACGCAAGAAATTTTTGACACGGACTCAAAAATTTAATCCAAATTATCACACAAATCAAATTACGCACAAACAATCAGAATTCTAACAAACGTAAACTCAAAACCTCAATCACATTCGAATTATTTTTTCAGCAATTAGGAACCGTGATCTCAAAATATTTAAACCATAGTTTTTATTATTAAAATCTATTCACAATAGCCCAACAAAAACTATAGCTAAATGACACGTTAAAAATTTAGGCCCGACTTTGATTTTGATTTGGGTAGACACAAATTCAGTATACAAACAAAGATGGATCACTCGAAAATAAAATTCAGCCTAAATATGTTCCACCTTTTTATTATGTTCTGATTTTATTAGGCCCAAATTTTGTTTTTAAAAATTTCGTTACACTCACACATGAGGCCCAAACCAAAAAATGTTAACCCTAAAAAACATTTATGTATAAAATACTCTCACACAACTCAAACCCTAACCCTAATACTCAAATTAAAAACACACGCCTCTTATCTTATATTTCCTCTCACTTTTTATTAACACAAAAGAGCTCAAATACAAAACACGCGCCTCTTTCCTATAGTAAATCGAAATTTGAATTTTACCAAATTTGAATAAAAAATGAGATCCTATAGTAACTTCAAAATCGATAAAACCGAAAAATGAAGCACTAATCTATTACCATTTGATAAGAGAACAAATGAAGTGAATACCGAAAATTATAAAATCCTATCACAACCAAGTTCGATGGAACCGAAAGTGGTGTTCTATCCAAAATTTTAATCACTCTTAATTATTTTTCCGCAATTAAAAAATCGTGATCTAAAAAATTATACCAAATTTTTTAAAACTCAAAATGGAACAAAATACCATTCCAACGGCAAACTTTTATAAAAACCTCACACAAGACGGCCCACTTGACTTCTTGGTTTTACAACCCAATACACCAGATCACAATTAAAAGTGTTATCCAACCAGCGAAATTTTTTAAACCTTATGTATTTTTAAATAATTGCGTTCGTGTATGTTTTACTCAAATGATATCACAACAACTACAAAAACAAATATAGCCTAACTTTTATAAACAATGGCCCAGACAAAAATGCGATACCCGATTCACTTAGCACATGACAATATAGAATATAAGAGTGTCATTTATCCTATTTGCCCTAACCCTAGACACATAAATCCAGCGCCTCTTTTTTTCTCTTGTTCACTCAAATACATAAACACCACAACCCTAATTCAAAATACACAGCCTCTCTTTCTTATCTTTCACTCACACAACTTACAACAGCAAAATAAATCTATCCCAACCCTTATTTAATAAGAACACAACTTTTTCCTTATTTGATAAAACCAACGACAACAACTCTAAAATTTTCTCTTGTTCGTTTCAGTACCACACGAAGACAAGAAGACCCGAAATCAAAAATCTCTATGGTAGGTTTACTTTTCTTTTGTGTCTTGTGATTTTTCTTTGAATAGACGAAACAAAAGATGAGATATAAACTCTTGTTTGTGTCTTTCTTTTATGATTTCGAAAATGAAAGGAAGCCAAAGTCTTCAACAAGATCTATGATGTACAAGTGTTTTTTCGTGAATAGATATTAAAAGATCTAGAAATCTCATATGAGATGCGAAATCAAACTGAGCTGAGATCTTTACTATTTTTTTTCTATTTTGCTAACAAGAGTAGTGATCTCATCTAGCAACAACCAAGCATCTAATTGTATGTACCAAACGCGAATCTCGTTATTTTTATTTTTGATCTTATACTCAGCTGATCACTAAGTTAGATAACTAAACAAATCTGGATCTATTTCTTCATTTAAGAAAACATATCCAATGTTACCTCAAAACTCATACCAACATTGAGATCGCACATACAACACACACCGAGCTGAGACATCTTTCTAATCTATTTTTTTTCTTTCCTCTCTCGTTATCTCGCCCGTATGATCCATTCCTGGCTTGATCTGTATGGATTAGAATCTCAGGTGACGTGAGGCGATATTGTGTATTTTTAGCTCAATACTCATCGAGTCGAAGTTCTATTGTGGTATTTAACTGCTAGCAATCTACCTATAGTTTTCAAACATACTGATGAGGCAGAAGTCCAGACAAAATATACCACCCACCTAACCTCTGAACATCTAAGGTACCAATTCTATTCCACAAGTCATCTTCATCAAATCTGCTAAAAAATCCTTATATTTAAAGGTGGAGGACATCATGGTATTTTTAGGTTTAGTACAAAGAAAGAGCAATGCTACAATCATAGCACATGGGGTAGATGAAACTTGACTAATTCCACCAGCAGTACTAACCCTAAAATCTCCACTGGCAGTACTAACTTCATTAGTACGCATAGTGGTTCTCAAGGAAGTGAAATTGCAAGTTCTGGAGAAGTAAGAAAGTGAGACTTAAAGACTTTTCATCTCATCTTCGTAGACCCTAAAGGTTGTTGTAGAGGTAATTTACAAAATATCAATCTCATCTATTCTGGGCTTTATTTTCTCAAGATTAGAGCAATTTGATTCCAAGAAATAGACGAAACTTTCTTAGGAACTTCAGGTGAATAAACTTCCTTTGATATTGAGCACCATGAAACCATCACAACTTTGACTTAAGATTTTTTGACACCTATCATAAGCCGTTGTCCTCATAATTCTCATTTAATGCAGTAGTAAAAATTTTAAAACTGATGTTTTATTACATTTATCTTCATTCTCATCTTCTTGGATCTCATCTTCATTACCTCCAAACCTACTGACATTTGATTGCTTCCCAGAGTGATTTAGAGCATCTGAAACATTGTGAAACATGAGAAGGTTTCAACAGGTAATTGCAAAAAGCAAGATTGCGTCTTAACTCTTGTCCTGATTCCCATATTAGCCAGCCATTTGATTCTAGCAGTCTTAGGAAGCAGGAGGAGCAAATGATTCTTTTCTCCCAATTGGTGCAAGGCTCTTCTTCTAGATCTTACATTAACAATAACATCCCATAGGTTTATGGTCTGTGCAAGATATATATAGTCAGCATTCTCATAGCACCAAATATCATATTCCACACCTGTCCTGATGATCACGGATTTTCAATTTCTAATGATAGTGGGTGGAGGAAATGTCTTGTACACTGCCATCTTACATTGATTTCTCTATTTAGCGTTCTTACACAACTCTAATACCACTTGTTGGAATCGTCTTACCTAATAGAGTCTTAAAAACCTTTAGCATTCTGTAAAGGACTTGTTCCCTTAGATAATTCTAAAGCAAAACAATAATGAAACACCTAGATTTTAACACTAATTGATTTATATGCGAGAAACTAATCAATACTGCTAAAAAGAACAATATTAAGAATCACACAAGAAACTTAATATTATCACATGTTGAATCTGCCTAGGATACAGATTAACAAAGAACTAAGATTGCTAATCGATCTCTATTTGATCTGGTAGATGATCTGTGTAGAACTATATCTACTAACTATGCCTAGGGTTCCTTTTATAGACTAAGGAAACCCTAATGGGCTTTACAAAACGCGTATAAAGATCATGCATATCCTTTCCTAAGATATCTCATGCATATCTCATAAACGGTACTAACTATTTTATACTAACGGTACTAACTATCTGATCAGTACTAACATTTTGTACTGTCAGTACAAATTACAACTAGCGGTACTAACTAATATAACTAATGGTACTAAGTCAGGAATGCATAATTCTCAACATAAAGTCTTGGGAAAACATCCATAAGCCAAGGTATACCCGAACACCACGGATCCTTCCAAAAAAGAATATTGGACCCATTAGAAACATTAAGGGAAAAAGAGTCTTTGAAAGGAGCATCAATATCCCTAATGTTTGAAATAGCTTTAAGAATGTCACACCATACACCCCCACTGTTTGGAATAGAATCAGCCTCTAAGCCTCCATCATCACCATAGAACTCTTGGATAACCGCCCTCCATAATGCGTCCTTTTCGGTGAGAAAATGCCACTTCCATTTCCCAAGAAGCCCCAAGTTTTTTGCAAGAATACTACCCACGCCAAGCCCGCCTTTTTCCAAACCGAGGAGGATGGTTTTCCATTTAACCCAACTTATACCTCGTTAATTTTCTTTAAAACCCTAAAAAACCAACTCCTAATAGATTCGAGGGCAATGATGACTTTACTAGGAGCCTTAAAAAGAGAGAGGTAATAAATAGGTAGACTCCCGAGGATCGATTTGATTAGAGTGAGCCTTCCACTGATCGAGAGGGATTTTGCTTTCCACGCGGAAAGCTTACTTCTAAAACGATCAATGATGTTCGCCCATCCATCACAAAACCACATTCTTTTACATACAGAGAGGCCAAGATAGATAAAAGGGAGCTTATCATGGGTACACCCAAGCGAAGACGCAACATTAGTAACATGCTCATTAGCCACACCAATACCAAAAAGCCTACTCTTTGTTAGGTTTATCTTAAGACCTGACGTCGCTTCAAAGCAATGACGGATATGTATGAGATTTTTTGCATTTGCTCTTGTTAAAATCAAATATTTGATACTTTTTAATGTCAAAATCCCCATGAAAATGCTTGCAAATATCTTATAAATACCTAAATATGATACTTAATTACTTATTTTGTTGTTTTCAGGAAAAACGCAAGTATTTGGCAAGAAATACAAGAATTGGACAATAATATCACTATAAACAAGGCATTAGAGTTTAATGACGTGATTAATGGATGCTTCTACGAATGAATATTATATAAGAAGCTATCCACTTATGATTTGGAGTTACTATGAAAGGCTAGTGAATGAATTATGTGACAAAACAAAGCTGAAGAGGAAATATTCCTGAGACATCTCGGGAAATGTGCTATAGTATTTTGACCATAACTTCTTCATACTAACTCCTTTGAAGTTGATTCATGTGGCCATGGAAAGAGGAAAGTGATATCTAAAACTTTCATGTTTTGAGTTATAGCCGGATCACAACTGAAGAGTCACAAGTTTGCAATTACTAAAATTTTGCTGAAGTGTTACGCAGTAACCTAACACTTTGGTTACCCATAAACTCTTCAGTTACGCCGTAACCAAACTCTAGGTTACGGAGTAAAGTGTTGAGTCATTATTACACCGTAACCATTACACGTCAACATATTTGCGGATGCCTAGTCACGATTACGGAGTAACCCTTCTATTTGATTATGCCGTAAAGTCCATTTTGCCTATATTTTGGAATGTCTACATCAGCATGGTTACGGCGTAACCAAAATGAACCAGTTACGCCGTAACCAATCAAAAGCCTATACATAGAGGTCAAATTCAGCCTTATTCCTCATCCTTCTTCCTCCCATCTGAGGGGACGACTGGGACATCACCCCAAGTCGTTTTTCAGCTCTCACCAGCCGTTCTAGAAGAGAGAATCCGGTCCTGATCTTCATCATCATACTAGTTTGGTTCGATTATCATTTTTCATTACTTTTATTAATTGACAGTGATATTGATTGTATGAATACAATTTTTGGCTAAGCTTTTCTTATTAATTATCATTATGATTTATTTATTTCTTGTTAATTCTTGGTATCTAATTGGTTATAATACTTTGATCATAAGAATGCCAAATATGATGCTCGCTTACCATGACTAGTGGGATAAAATTTCGGTTACTATGACCATTCGATCCTAGCTTTCCCAACTAGTATAATAAATCGAATCATTAAGTTAATTAAGAAGTAATTAGGACTGCACTTTCTTTCCTTCGATCCTACTTAGATCATTTCAATTAAAGTTTTCATATTCTTAAATCCAAACACGATAATTTAAATTGCTTTCTAGTTTAATAGTAGATAGCCTCGTTTTAGAATCCTTACACATAACTCTTTGGGTCGACCTCGGACTTATCCCAAGTATACTACACGCGACCGGGTACACTGCTCGTTAGTGTGTATATAGATCTTAGGTGGTTCGCAATTTATAAATTTCAAACCTGATCTATTTAAAAGAAAATACGCATCAAGTTTTTAGCGCCGCTGTCGGGGAGCTATATTTAGGTTTTTGATTTGAGGCTTTAGGATTTATAGTAATTTTAGTTATAATGGAGCCCGATATTAGTAATGTGACCTTACATGAATATTTGATGTATGAAGAAAGGAATAGGGATTTTGCAAGAAGTTACACTTCTAGGAAAAGTGTTTCTCTCGTGAGGAATAGAATTTTGGTATATCCTGACTCTAATGAGGAGCATGAAGAGTATTATAGTCTGCCTCCTTTACTTCCATGTTTTCAAACTCCTTAGCCTTGTTCCATTATCAATTCCGTGCATCATAATAGTCACAATGAAGTTGACATTGACAATATGACCTTAGAGGAATATGCGAGATATGAATTAGCGATGTCAAGTATGAAAAGTGTAATACAGGTTTCTACTCATGGCCCTACATCCCGGTTTTTCAATCAATCGCAACACACACCTAACCCACCTTTGGATAAGGAGGATTCCAGTTTAAACGAAATCTTGGATGACTTGTTCAGAATAGGAGTAGAAAACATAAGAAATATGGAACATCAAGTTCCAAACAGGTGTGATGATGAAACAGTAGATATCATTGATTATGAGGATAATGACTAAGAGGAAGGTAAACTTCCTGACCTTCCTACTTTCTCCGCTACTAATGTATTTGCTAGTATTTGTGAACAATTTAAAGAAGATATTGATATTAGCATTACGAAGGAAAAAGAGGAGGTATATGTAGAGGACGTTCAAATGGATGAAGATTACGACATTAACCATTTGAAGAAACGTTACAATGGAATCTTGGTAAAGATCTTTTCTTAGTTGTTATGGAACTCAATGATCGGTCAAGTTTCTTGCTACACATCATACCATCATTCATTTCTAATGAGGTAAAGAGGGAATTCACAACTCCCCACAGGTATAAATTTTCAACCTCATACGCCCTTCATGTAGCCTACTTACACCCTTATGGTAAATGTGGCTACTATCACCCACACTTGATTTTAAGTGAGGGGAAGAAAACCCTGTTGATTACTAAATAAGGGTGGAGTCAAGCTAGTGACTGGAACAAAAACAAGCGCTTCATGGGAGGCACCCCATGCATAACTCTAAATTTATGTTTTGTTTCATTTCCTTTCTGCATTTTGTTGGTTTTGTATGTTTCTTACTTAGTCTTGCAGGTTCTAACAGCAAGGTGGCGGAATTCTAAGTCACTTTGCTTGTAATTGTGTGGTAAAATTGCTACTGATTGCAACAATTACGGTGAAACCATCCGAGTTACGCCGTAATCATTGAAACTACGGTGTAATCCTCTCCATGCTTACGCCGTAACTGAACTTAATCTAAAATCTTCAAAATGGTCATCCACGTAATTATGGCGTAACCCAATCCATGGTACGCCTATAAACTATGTCTGGCAAAAACTGTAATATTGTATTGAAACTTTACAACACACTGTATATGGTAAATGAATATGTGGGGTTTGTTCGCTAGAAACTATCACGAGACTTCACTCGTCCACTTGGGCCACCAAGGGGTTTAAAAGGCTTGTTGCATACGCTAAATGCAACCGTGATTCCTACAAAAATGAGTTAGGATTGTATTTCTTGTATATTTATTTTGTACATTTTGGTATCTTTCTTTTAGCTAGATTTATGCTTTTGGTATTAGTTTTCTTGCAGCTATACAGGTTGAAGCACGTAGATTGGTGCTTGGTTGATACTTGGCTTCAGGGAAGCATGTCAAATCTAGATTAGTTGGATACCATGTCGTCGTTAATGATGATGGGATGATTTGCGACGATGGATGTTGATCGAGGAAGCAGACTTGGAGCATGGCTTAGAGCATGATGTTTCTTCATCATGCCGAGCAAATCTAAGGGAGTTTCTTTTTTTAATTCAACTCATTTCTTTATTTCCTTAATGTATAATAGGGACATTATACAAACCAAGTGGGAGGATGGGAGTAGAATTATCACTTAATAATATTTTGCCTTTGATTTTCTAGTTTTCTTTGAAAAATGGTGCCAATTTTAATATTTTGACATATTTTTCCTACTAAACTAGAATTAATCTTTGCCGAATGCACATTTACCCTTTATTTCAATTTGGTAAGGTTAAGCCTGATGATCCATTTTCATCCAATTTACATAAATCCACCAAATTATTGAGTGTGCTGGTAGTATTGTAAACTTTAGAACTTGGCATGTGTATCATTTGGAGACCTAATTGATTAGCTGGAATAGATGGTTCAAGAAGGCAACATTTAGGAATTCACCCAAATAGCCCATATGTGTTAAATTATATGTGTTTATCGACTTGTTACACTAACTTGTTAACCTCTCGTGTTATAACTCTTTTGTTGCACTCATTATTAGTGCAAGATACCCCCAGATCACCCTGTTAAGCCAATATGTGTTTAAAACCCATATTATATATGTTTCATTACACCATTTTGCCTTAGCCAACCCTGTAGTCTACATTTTTCTTTGTTTTGAAATTTCTGGCTACTTAAGTCAATGGTTCAGGGAAATGGATTCGAAGATTTTGCACGTTCAAGACCTATCGTTACTAATCTATCAAGACCCCCCTGTATCATCACTTTTGATATTGTTCATCTCAAGTGGGGGGATATGTGTATTGTATCATATGTTGTAGGGGTAATAATAAAAATATATAAACCTCTGTAGCATATACATGTTGGTTACGAGTTATAAAACCAACAAAGTGTTCAAAATTATAAAGATGGTGCTACTATAAGTCATCTGTGTGGTGAAAATGTAATGATGGTGCAACTATAAGCCATTTGTATGATTATGAAGAATGGAGCTAGTAACCCATTATTGAAGATCAGATTTTCAGACTTGGATACTTGGGCTTATAGATGGACGGTAGCTGGCTATGACAACCCTAGATAATTTAGACTATTTGTTTTGTGTATTTTACTTAACACCAATTAATGTGTATCCCATGTCTATCCTAACCCTTTTATGATCCTAGCCTTTAGCCTGCTCGAGTTAAGGAAAGAGCAATTGCATGTGTCTTCTCCATGGATTTGGTTAAGCATGTGTGATTTTGTCGCCTTTTCTGGATCAGTGGTATCAGAAAGAATCCAACGCCCATTCAGCTTGTGTGTGTCACCCATGTTGCCTTTAAGAATTGTTTAGACCCTATTTCTAACTGGTGGAAATTTGTGTACTCTCCAAGCTTATGATAGACAGTGTAGTTGAGCGATCACCCTGAAAATGAAACACTTAGACTAGTTAGAGTGTTGAGTGAATTTTAATCCCCTTTTTGTGAGGTGTTCGGCTTTAATGTTTTCTAGCATAAGTACTTTATAGATTCATTTCCCCGAGTTAAATTAGGGAAATCTTTTTATGAATTATTCTAACAGGTCTACTTGAGGGCAAGTAGAAGTCGATTAGGGAGATATTTGTTGACATCAAATATTTGATACTTTTTAGTGTCAAAATCCCTATGAAAATGCTTGCAAATATCTTATAAATACCTAAATATGATTCTTAATCACTTATTTTGTTGTTTTCAGGAGAAAAGCAAGTATTTGGCAAGAAACACGAGAATTGGACAATAATGTCACAATAAACAAGGCATTGGAGTTTAATGACATGATTAATAGATGCTTCTATGAATGAATATTATATAAGAAGCTATCCACTTATGATTTTGATTTACTATGAAAGGCTCGTGAATGAATTATGTGAAGAAACGAAGCTGGAGAGGAAATATTCTGGAGACATCTCAGGAAATGTGCTCTAGTATATTGACCATAACTTCTTCATACCAACTCCTTTGAAGTTGATTCAAGCGGCCATGGAAAGAGGAAAGTGATATCTACAACTTTAGTGTTTTGAGTTAGAGCATGATCACAACTGAAGAGTCACAAGTTTGTAATTACTACAATTTGGCTGAAGTGTTACGTAGTAACCTAACACTTTGGTTACGCCATAAACTCTTCAGTTACGCCGTAACCAAACTCTAGGTTACGGAGTGTTACGAATAAGAAAATGATGATCATTAATGCAATCAAAGAGAGATCTCAATGATCGTCCCTTGGGGGAAGATTGTTAGGATTGATAAAAGTGACGATCTTATTGAGATAAAAGTCTTGTAATAAATAGAATAATAATATTGTGTAATAGGGTAAGTGAAAGGCTTGTGACTAAAATAAAGTCACAAGACTTAGCTAAATAGAAAAAGTCTAAAAGACAAGGGGGCTAAATGATAAAAGTCTAAAAGACAAGGGCTCCATGCTCATATTGTAATTGGGTATAAATACCCCTCCACCACCTCATTTTTGAGGTGTGTCTCTAAGTGTTTCTTAATCTCATTCTATCTTTTCTCTAATCCTCCTCCTCCCTCTTTCTCTCTCTACTTTCTCTCTCTAGACTTAACACTATATTGCTTATTGATCCTAATTTTTAGACCTAATAAGTGGTATCAGAGCTGCAGGAGCGATTTAATGTTGTTTAGGAGAGCTTATTCAATTAGCTTATTTTGTCAGCTTATTCCAGCAGCTTATTTGGAGCTTATTTGAGCTTTTTCTAGTCTGATAAGTCATTTTCAGTAGCTAATTTCATCATTTTGTGCTTTTTCGGTCTTGATTATCTGCTGTGTTTAGCTTATTTTTCGTGTGCTTATTGAGTCAAACTGCTTAAAAATGTGCTTATTCAGTTTTTAGAGCTTATTTTGTGCTTATTTTGCTAATCTTGGTTTTATCGAGATTGTATGCTTACGGTTTTATCGTAAGTGTCATGGCAACATTCGTACAAAATTAGCTTATTCGTGCTTAATGTTGATATCAAACAGTTTTTAAGTCATTTTTAAAAGTTTGACTGGTCAAACTCGGAAAAAGATTGTTACAAAAACGTTAACTGGTCAAACTCAGTTCTTTAACTGCTTTTATCAAAATTTGAATTTTAAATTCCGAAGTTTGACTTTTGGTCAAACTGAACAAATTTGGAAGTTTCAAAAACGCGTTTTGAGTTTCAAGATCCATCAGATCTGTGTTTTAAATCAAAATTAAAATCAAGAAGAAATAAAAGATAATCTTGATCTCAGATTGTTCTTCGTGTATATATCAATAAATTCATAGATCTTAAAAGACCTAATACACAAAAGAATCTCTCATCACATGTTTTTATGCGCTTAAAGTCTAAGCAAGCTCTTATAGTTTCTTATCACAAAAGATTAGTCTCGTATAAGATCCAAAACTAACTGAAAAAATAAAACTCGGATTCAAGAACATCTCAAACTCGGAACCACTTATTTTCAGTAAAGAAGAAAAGCAAAAGATAACAACATCAAAGATCTCAGTTAGGGTTTTATTGTGTATCTTTTTCAAGAAAAAGATCTATCCAAGACTCCTCTATCATTAAAACCCTTTTCATCATAAATCATATTTCTGAAGGCATTCTTCATCTTTTTTTTGAAAATCATTAAAAGATTAGACCACATAAAGGAAAATATAATGATAAAAACGAAACAACCATGGTTTGAACTCAGAATGTTTCTGGTCTTGATAAATATATAAGATTTTTTTTTTGAAACATCTCTTTTATAGATCGAATTATTGATGCCTTATCTTTTTGTTTTATTTTCGAAACATAAGGTAGCGAGACAAGGAACAACTAGGGTTCAATCTACATCTTTTTTCGGTGGGTTAAAGAAAACAAGAAACGGAAAAAAAACGAAAAATCTACCTTTCATTCTTATAACAATCTTGAATTTATCTTTGTAAAGTTACTCAAACCATGCTCTAATTGAAAGATCTTCAAGGGTTTTTGAATTAGTGTGATATAGTTGAGTTTGTGTTGAGTAGAAACAAAGAAATAAGCATCTGAGATTCAAAGTCTGTGTGTGAGATTTGTGTATAAGAGGCTTTGTGTTTGAGAGTGAGTGGCTGCGTGTATTATGATAAAGTCATTTAAGGTTTAGTGTTTTTGTTGTGAAAGATAAAATGATAAAAGAGATAGGAAGAGGTGTGTGCATATTTTAAAGTTGGTGACGGAATTTGATATGGTGTGACTGTGTGTGTTTGAGAAGAGTAAAGAAAAAAAAGAAGCGTGCGTTTGATTGTAGGGTTAGGGTTGAGACAATGTTTTATATCAATTGTGATTAGGATTTCTCATTTTTTTGATATTGGGCCACATTGTCATATACCAAAAATATTAAGAAGAAATTGGGCCTAAATTTTGTATTTTGATTCATGTGTGCATTGCATTTTTTGTTACATGGACGAATTTTGTAATAATTTTGGGTTAAAGTGTTAGTATCAAGTTTTAATTGTAGGATAATAATTCGAGAGTGATTAAATTTTATTTTTTTTGGGTTGAATTTTTGAGGTTGTGTTGGATCTTAATTGGGTTGAAATTTTTTGGGTTCGTTGAGATTAAATCAAAAAAATAGGATCAAACGAGGAAACAATTCAATTACTTCAAAAGACACAAATGATTTTCAAACAAACACAACGTGACAAAAAGGAAAAATATCTTAATGATATTATTCAGTTGCAAGATAAAATCAAAGATTGTGAAAAACGTTGTTTGTAAAATGGGGCAGATCAACTGACTACACTTCGGTTGATTACAATATGAACAAAAAGCTTTTCGGGTAACTTACATAAGTCGGTGGGTGGGATATAAGGGTTCTTTTGGTCTTTCACAGGCTTATGTAAACAAAAAAAAAAATAAAAATTATATTTTTTTTCCTATGTTGTATTTCGTGCTTTGCTAACTTTGTGATAAAAAGGAACATTGCATGTGTTTTAATTCTGAGGTTACTCTTGAGGATGCTCTAAAAAGAGTCAATTAAATAATGAATGAGTTTCAAAAAGATGAAAAAGTTCAAGAGTTAAAGATTCAACCAATCGATTATGAAAAGTTGAACAAACTTTACTTTGTTCCTCAAAAAGAGCTGTCTGAGATTTCTGTTAAGCAAACATGTTCTTCATCTTCTTATATTCCCTTTGTTAAGATTCTGGAAACAAAAACAATGCATGTGAGTTACCTTTGAATCATTGGAGTTATTCAATATAAATGGTGGATTTGAAAAGTTGTTTTTCTAAATTAAAACAGATACAGTAAAAGGGCAAGCATTTTTTAAAATCATCGGAAGATTGGCGTATGGTTTTGTCAAAAACAAGTAATCCAATTCTTAATGAATTTACAGGTTTACTTTGAATTGACTTTCAGAAATCTATTTCATGGATATAAAAGAAATGAAAGATGTGTTCTGAGCAAAAATGATGTCTATCTTGATGGAAATTGAGGAATCAATATTGGATTTGTTGAATATATCAAACTTTTGGAAGCATCCTTAACTCGCAATATTTCAAGAATCTTGTCATAACTTCTTGTATGGAAATAAGGAATAAGGATTTACATGATGAAATTGAAAGAATTTCAAAAGAGTCAAACGATGTTTCATTTGAAGTCACTCAGGGATTGTCAAAACGAATTGTTGAATTGGAAAAAGATTTGTCAAAATCTGAGGCAAAGAGTATTGCTTTTGAAATCGCACTCAACACAAGTTTCGGGATAAATAATTCTTTGAAACAGTGCAAAAACAAGAAAATGAGAATTTTTATCGCATATTACAACTCGAAAATGTCATTTGAAACAGACTTATAAAGATTGTTTGAGTCGGTTCAAAAGGTCAAAGGTTGAGATAATCAAGTGATGAAGTCAAAGCTAAGGAAGATTTTGATGAAATTGAAACTAAAAACATTGAGTTGGAACATCGAGTGGCGTCATTAATTAAGGAGAATGAACACATGAAGTTGACTTACAAAAAAACCTTGTTGATTCATCAAAAAAGTCGCGAGTTCAAACAAAAACTTCAAATGTAACACAAAATGAGACAGAGAATCTGAAGTCTCAATTGTTTGAATTTGCTAAAACAAAGTTCGATAACATTTTGGAAAAGATTGAATTTTTCAAAAAGAAGCAATTGGATATTTCTGAACTTAACATGGGATCGGGGGAGAATGTTTGTGATAATGCAAAATATGAGTTACAAACAAAGATTGTCGTAAGCTCTGATAAGGTTTTAAATACACAAAAGATTTTGATGATGTCAAGCTTGAATTGTCGAATCAGAACAGCTAAATTTTTGAAGGGTATTTGAACAACTTGAAAAACTTAAAAAAACGAAAGTTGTTCTTGAACGACAATTGGCTCGTAAGGTTGATGATTCTAAAGCTAAAACGGATCAATTTTTGAAAGAAATTAATCATTTGAGAAATCAATTGGAAAATCTGAAAGGAACGTCCGTGAAAACTAATTTTGATAAACATTCAATTTTGGGAAAACCACCAGCTGATAAATTGTTGATAAACTCTCAAATTTCAAAATCATGGTTTACTCCCAAAGTTGATATGCAAAAGAGTTTGTCAAAACCAGTCACTGCACAGTCTTTGCCTAAAAATGAAAAAGATCAGCTTTTAAAACGAATTGCATATTTGGAATCAAAATTGGCATCACAAGATATTCGTTCTTGTCAAAAAGAATATCATGAGTTGAGAACTTTGTATAATGCTTTGAAAGTAAAGTTTGATTCTCTTAATCGGAAAAAGAGGGAAACCAATGTTTCAAAATCTTCAAAACCTAGAGAAAGTGTTTCAGCAAAGGTTCACACGGGTGAATCCTCAAAACCATTTTCAAGAAGGGTTTCTCAGTTTACAACCTATTCTTTCCAAAAAGATAGGAAGTTTTCTAAGAATTCTCAAAGTTTTGAAACACTTACTCCTCAAAAGGGTTTTAAGAAAAGAGCTTCAAATGCAAAGCATCAATCTTTTGAAACAACTTACTCTTGTTTTACACCGGAAAAACAAGTGTGGAGGCCAATTAAGGAATCTCAAACTTTTGAAGCATCTACTTCTCAAAAGAGTTTTAAGACAAGAACTTTAAAGGGAAATAATCAAGTTTTTGATCCACACTCTCGTTTTACACCGGTAAAACAAGTGTGGAGACCAAAGCAAAGTCATTTGAAAACTTTCAAATATTCCAAATTAGAAATGTTTTCACTGCAAAACAAGAATGACTTGGCTTTGAAAAACAGAAACAATGGAAGATTGTCAAACGCTTCAACAAGAAAGGAGAGTTTCAACGAACAATTTTTTAGGATGTTTCATCAAATGACATTAACAAATGGAAATCTTCTTCGTCAACAAGATTTAAAACTCCATTTGAAACACCGAGTTTCAAAAATCAATGGAATATCAAGAGGAATTTTAAATCTCTGTTAATTCCATGAGAGCTGTTTTCAAATGAAACACCGGTTTTAAGCCCTCGTTGGAACTCAAATCTTACATCGATTGCCATGAACTTTCAATTGGGTTTCAAAAATTTAGTAAAACGTTTAGCACCGTGTAAATGGGTTCCAAACGTTGTTGTCTAAATTCGATGTCAATGGTTTGTAATCATATATCAGATTACAACCCGTGCTTTAAATAAAAGGAAAATGTACGTTTCAGTGCATTTATCCTTAACAATGAAAAGAGAAATATTTTCGGTCTTGAGATATTCAAATAAAATATTCAAAGTTTTGTAGCTCAAGTCAATGGTTTGGAATCAAATGTCAGATTTCAACCCGGTCTTCAAATAAAAGGAAAGTGTACGTTTCAGTGCGCTTTATCTTCAAAAGAAGAGAAATCTTCTTTGTCCTGAGCAATTTTTTATCAAAATCTTTTTAAAAAAAATGTGCTCGGGACATACGACTTCTAAGTAAATGTCAGCTTAGGACTCATTCTTCAAATAAAGAAAAGTGTACATTTTTGTACATTTGTCCTCACAACGGGAAGTTTACAACTTCTTGGACTTGAGCTATTTCATTTAAGATATTCAAAATCTTGAGCTCAAGCAAAATGGTATACAAATGAAAATGTTTTGAACAAATGAATAATAATCGATTTAAAAGAAGTTGTGGTCAAGTATGTTTATATCGATAAGCGTGCAAATGGCGAAGATTGTGTCCCGTTACGACCGTTTCCTAAAATTAACAGGATGAGGAGTGAGCAATCTACTGACCATACGTTTTAGATATTTATATACTTTGACGCAACTATTTTTCGCAATATTTATTTAAACATTCAAAAAGGCTTTTCCAAATTCAGTAATCGATGCTATATCCGTGTTATCCCATGTGTTTTCAAATTTTCTTATCTCTCATATAGTATTTTTTAATCCATTTATATCAAAAATATCATTTGTCTATTTTTGAGGGGGAGAAAATTGAATTAAAATATGATCAAGAAAGATAAATGCTTAAGTGTGTGGAATATCAAAGTGATCTAAAAGACTAAAAGTGCAATCAACTCCTTCCTCCATGTGCAAAATAATTTTGAATATCAATGCACATGTGTAGGGGGAGTATTTCTCAAAAAGTGAAACTTTCAAAGTGTTAAATGTTTTGATTTATATCAAACACTTTGATTGATTTTCAAATGGTTTTATGGTTTCGATCTTAAATACTCATCAACCAACTACCTCACAATGATCAAGAGATATAAGGTGGTAAGGTTATGTTTTTTATTTTATTCCCCATGATCAACCAGAAACCGGAGGGATCTACCCTAGTGGACATTCCATAGATAGAATATAGTCATTAGGTATTGTATGGAGAGAATGTGAATGAGAATAATGTTATCTAAGGCATGAGTTATCATCGGAACAATCACAACAAGATGATAATGAGGACGCGTTAGTTTAACATTGAAGGTATAACACCTCGTATTTTAGGTCATTATATGACATTATGTAATTCACAATTTATTTTTAGGGTTTTACGCGTTTACTCTTAAACCGTAAACGTTAAGTTAAATCGCGTAAACTAAAAATGATCATTCAATGTAAACGGGCATTAAACAATTAAATGTTTACATCAAGCAAGTGTTATATGATTATTATGAGGATAATTAATAACTTTGTTCATCTTATTTTTATTGTCTACGTAAAATGCTTACGTTTCGCAATAAAATGCGTTTAGGCATTCTCGGAAGTTCTAAAACCTAACTACGCCTAAACGAATACCCACGATTATACCCAATACTCAAAATAATAAATATAACATCTTATATTTTATATATGCCGAAATTATTATGGATAAAACCAAAGAGTTACAACTTGTACATAAATCTAAGATATTATAATAAGATCTAGGGAACAGGTTTCTTACACCTTTATCAAACTTGACTTGTTACCTAAAACTGAGGTTAGAAAGTAACATGGTAGGTTAGAAAGATATTTTCACATATAAATACTCATGATTGCACTCTTCCTTTCTTAATACTTAACATAATCACCAAAACTCTTCCTTTATTCACTCTCTATCCCACGGCACAAATAAGCCACCAAACAAAATCCACACTTTGATTTTCTAAGATTATACAACCCTTTACACATCAATCTTAAGGTATTCTAAGGTGTTTGTAAGCATTGGTTCATCATTTGCAAGGATTAAGAAGAAAAAAGTATTAGATTAGGGTTTTGAATACCTAATCTAGGGTTATAGATTGTAAAGCCTTTATTGGTTAAATCTAAAAAGGGGTTTAGTACTTTTATTTCACATCTCTTTTACATCATCACTAAGGTTTTCTTAATTCCACTTTATAATTTTATTTCTTTTGATTTGATGTGTTACTTGTTAAATATAGCCATTATTCTCCACTAAAGCTTCTATTAAGTAATATGAGTATTATTTTTAGACTTATTGGATTCTTTATTTGCACTTATTCTTATGCCATATGGTCCTATATATCATGGAAAAGTGAAAATAAAAGTATGTTAACCTATGGATTAAGTATAAACATGTTTAGGTTAAATTAGGGTTTTATAATGTTTCTAAATCTTCACATATGAAAATAATGGAAAGAAATTGTTAAAACTTGTTACAATGAAATTATGAGGACTAGGGATGATATTGGACCTTATTATAAGTACCACATATGTAAAATGTGTTTTTAAGGGTTTTTATAATAAACTACTAAAGAAAATGATACATAAAACAAGTTTTTATAAAGTTATACACTTAAATACATATGGGCTGTTTAAAATTCGAACTTAGACAGTAGGTAATGATATTTTATAAAAATAATACGCCCTCATGACGATTCATAATGATAAGAAACTCGAAAAACCGTTCTATAAACGAAAAGATACGTTAAAAACGAGTTTACGACTATAAATACTTTTATAAAACTATTTTTATAAAAATTACTATTCATTACAGCAACTTTCATTTTAAAAACATCTAAAATATGATATAACTTTTGATTACGGATCGTGAAACGCAAGAATCGTAAGAACAGGAACCTATAACGAATAAACTACGTCATTTTCGGTAATTAAAGTTTATAAAAGGAAATTTTATAAACTTAATTGAACAGTAAAAAAATCAATATTCATCAGTGGACAACTTTGTAAAAGTATTATAAATCTTTTTTAATACGGAGAACGTACTCGAAGGAATAAGAAAAGAGAAGAAAACAACATCAAGGACTGGAATTGCACATCCTCAAACCTTCTTTAACACTACACAAGGTCGGGACAAGGTACAAGGACTAGTTATGCCAACTCTCCAAAGTTTTAAACAATAACCCGGTTATTTCTCAAACAGAATAACAACCCAACCACCCTTTAACCACTTTTCCCGCCAAAAATCAACACAAACCCAAATCCGAATTTACCCTCCCCCGCTCCCTTTTCTCTTATAAATTCGTTCATAAACTCTTCACCAATGACAATCCAACACGTGGCAGCAGCTAATTGATGCAAACACCTCACTCAATTCATCAAACGGCTTAAAATCACTTCAAAAAGATCGATGGTTGAGATTTAAAGGAAGCCCCTAGAATCCTTTCCCTCTCTTCACCCCTCTTCTATAAATAGCACTCTTAGACTTCATTTTTCAGTAGTTAATTTTCTGTTTTAAACATTTACTTTGTAATTTTCCCGTTTTAAGCAATTAAGCTCTCACTTTAAGCATTTAAGCTTTAGCTCTGTAATCATTCTTCTTTTTACTGGTTATCTTTTAAATTCAGAAATAAAAGTCGTTTTACACATTTAACTTACTCTTTTATTTTTCAGTTTGTAGTTGAATTCCATCCAATAAGCTATAAATAAGTATAAGCGCTTATACTTTTTATAAAGTCAAAATTTAGCTCAATTTCTGTCTTAAGCAATTCATTTACGATTTGCACTCACTTAAAATTCATTTCATGGTTATTTGAGAGTGATCTTGAGTTCAAATTTGGAAGTAACAAGAGAAATACGTCAAATTATGCATAGCCAGCTTATGCAGGTCTAGAGGCAGGTGTTTTTTACATTAGTTTTAATGCATTTGTAAGAGCTATCACTCAAACTAGGTAGTCTCTAGTTCTGAGCTCCAAGTATTCCGGTTTCATTTTTCAATGTCATCTAGCTAGATTCTTAGTTTAATTCAAGAGTTATTCTTTAGATTTACTTTGAGCTTAATCCTGTCTAGCATTGTTTAAATAGTTTAAATATGAAAATGATTTAGAATCTAGTAGCTAGAATTTGTTAAAACCTCATGAGATGAAATTCTGTCAAATTTAGCTTCATAAGCTAGGTGAGAAACTTGTTTATTTCTCCTAATAAGCTAGTTATTTTACTTCTTAAATAGCTTCATTAGGTTAAATCTAGCATAAGTAGATAAAAGCTTTACAAAGTTTTAGAGTCTAAAAGGTTTTAAGTGCAAAATAAGCTTTGACAGCTTACATAAAGTAGTGTTTGGTATTAGCTTATTTTGATTGTTAAAGTCAATTCTATTTTGTCAAAGTTTCTAAAATAGTTGAGTTAGGATATTAAACTAGTATTAAATCAGTTTTTAAGAAGTTAAAGTTAGTTTTATAAAAAATAGAGTGTAAAACTCATTGCCAGCACCAGGGCACTTTTTCCAAACTGAATAGGTTTAAATTTTAAAATTCTCAAAGGGCTTTCCAGTGTAAAAAGTTTGGCGTGCTTATTTAGGTTTCATAAGGTGATGAATTAGTTCTTAAATTGAGCTGGAGTTTAGCTCATCTTTGAGCATTACACATTGCATCAGCAAAACCAAGTGCACCAGCAAGCACTTCATTTTTAGCATTCATTTTATCAACTTTCATTTTGATTTTTCTCATTTCCTTGTAGAGTTTAATAAAACCTTGTACCTAAGTAGAACTCACTCTATTAGGTTAGCTTATTTTCTAAAAAATCAGTTCCAAAGGTCCAACAATAAGCTGTTTAGCTTAGTTTAAAAAAGCTCTAAAAACTATTTTCATTAAACTGTGCATTTTTAAACTTCATTTTCTTTCTAAATTTGTTAAAAACAGGTAAATTTTAGTTTAAATAGTCTTTAAGCACATCATAAGCTTCAATAAGCTGCCTTTAGTTTTAATTTTCATCAAGATTTAAGCTCTTAATAAGCAAAAATCCAAAAATATGGTTAACATTGTACTTTCTGTGGACAGCCATTTATTTGCTTATTTTTCAGCTTATTCTTTGGGTAAAAGTTCATATTGCCTTTATTAAAGTTGTTTAGAATAAGCTGTTAAGCAACTTTGTAGTTTTAAGTTTTTGCTAATTCTCAAAATTTAATAAGCCAAAAATAGGAAATAAGCTAGGGTCTGTTTAGTACTTTTCTTAAACTACAAGGGTACCCGTTTTCTCTATGGTGTAAATTTGCCAAATTTAGCCCGCCTACCCTGTAGTTTACTATCTTTCAATTTCTACCCTGTTCTTCTTATTAAATAAAATAATTTTAATATTTTAGAATTTAGTTTAAATAAAATTAGGGTTTAGTTTTAATTGGACAAATTAGGGTTCAATTGAGGTTTTAAAATTAGGGCTTTTTGTTCTATAATTTTTCTGCACTTAATTAGTTTATAAAAAGCATTTTTCTATATTTTTCTCATTAAAGTTGTATTTTTTAGAAATTAAAATAGATTTTAGATAATTACTTTTTCTTAGAAAAATCATAAAAAATAGAAAAATAGTTGAAAAATTAAAATTCTTTTTGCATTAATTTTCATTTTAAATCTAGTATTTTTGAAAAATAAAAGAAAAATTTTAGTGTTAATTTTTAGAAAAAGTTTATTTTTGATAAATCATTAAATCTTAGAAAAATCATAAAAAATTCAAAAATACATAAAAAATTCTAATTCTTTTTCCTAAAATTTTCATTTTAAATTTGTGATTTTTAGGTATTAAATTTGTTGGTCAAAAGCTGTAAAAGACAAATCAAGATGGATTCACGGTAAACAATGATGATATGAAAAGATCTCAAAGGCAAAGACGAAAGAAAATGAAAAGATCAAGATCAAGATCAAGATCACAAGAGCATGATTAGATTACACAACAAGAATCAAGACAAACAAGATTTAAAGTTCAAAGATCAAAGTCACAAGAGAGATCTCAATGATCATCCTTTAGGGGGAGATTGTTACGAATAAGAAAATGATGATCATTAATGCAATCAAAGAGAGATCTCAATGATCATCCCTTGGGGGAAGATTGTTAGGATTGATAAAAGTGACGATCTTATTGAGATAAAAGTCTTGTAATAAATAGAATAATAATATTGTGTAATAGGGTAAGTGAAAGGCTTGTGACTAAAATAAAGTCACAAGACTTAGCTAAATAGAAAAAGTCTAAAAGACAAGGGGGCTAAATGGTAAAAGTCTAAAAGACAAGGGCTCCATGCTCATATTGTAATTGGGTATAAATACCCCTCCACCACCTCATTTGTGAGGTGTGTCTCTAAGTGTTTCTTAATCTCATTCTATCTTTTCTCTAATCTCCCCCTCTTTCTTTCTCTACTTTCTCTCTTTAGACTTAACACTATATTGCTTATTGATCCTGGTTTTCAGACCTAACACGGAGTAAAGTGCTGAGTCATTATTACGCCATAACTATTACACGTCAACATAGTTGCGGATGCCTAGTCACGATTACGGAGTAACCATTCTATTTAATTACGTCGTAAAGTCTATTTTGCCTATATTTTGGAATGTCTACATCAGCATGGTTACGGCGTAACCAAACGAATCAGTTATGCCGTAACCAATTAGAAGCCTATAAATAGAGGTCAAATTCAGCCTTATTACTCATCCTTCTTCCTCTCATCTGAAAGGATGACTGGGACATCACCCCAAGTCATTTTTTAGCACTTACCAGCCGTTCTAGAAGAGAGAATCCGGTCTCGATCTTCATCATCATACTAGTTTTGTTCGATTATCATGTTTTCATTACTTTCATTAATTAACAGTGGTATTGATTGTATGATTACAATTTTTGGCTAAGCTTTTCTTATTAATTATCATTATGATTCATTTATTTCTTGTTATTTCTTGGTATCTATTTGGTTATAATACTTTGATCATAAGAATGCCAAATATGATGCTCGCTTACCATGACCAATGGGACAAAATTCCGGTTACTATGACTAGTATGGTCGGGATTCCACGAGATAAATGAGGATTAGATGACCATTAGATCCTAGCTTTCCTCACTAGTAGAATAAATTGAATCATTAAGTTAATTGAGAAGTAATCAGGATTGAACTTTCTTCCCTTCAATCTTACTTAGATAATTTCAATTAAGTTTTCATGTTCTCAAATCTAAACACGATAATTTGAATTGCTTTCTAGTTTAATAATAGATAGCCTCATTTTAGAAGCCTTACACATAGCTCTGTAGGTCGACCTCGGACTTATCCCAAGTATATTGTACGCGATCGGGTACACTACTCGTTAGTGTGTATATAGATCTTAATTGGTACGCATTTTATAAATTTAAAACCTGGTCTATTTAAAAGAAAATACGCATCAACTCTTAACCATTCCCTAAAAAATAACGCACCATCCGCAAATTGAAAAAGTGAAATATTTGCTATTGTTTGCAAGATACAACCCTTTGAAAATTCCTTTATTACAAGCCTCGATAATAGAGACTTGAAGTGCCACCGCAACAATAAGAAATAAAAAAGGAGAAAGGGGATCACCTTGGCGAAGACCCCTTTCCATCATGAATTCTTTGGAAGGCGACCCGTGAATCAAAATCAAAATTGAAGCCGACGAAAGACAAAAGAGGATTCTAGTGTTTTTGTCCCCTTCAACAGCCCATCTTACACAACTTTTCTACTTTAGATCATCTCTAGTAAGCTGATCTAATTGCTCTAAATCCATCAACCATTCCTCCCTTTTGCCAATGTTGAATTCTTTTACAGAACTCCCTTTTGCTTTGATGTCCCACTCGACTAGATTTTGAAGTAAAGTCTCTTTGTGTTGGTTTTGGGTCGAGATACGATTATTGGTCCAACTCTTAATGTCAAGTTGGTATGTGCTTAATTACACCTACCATTTTCCATTAAAAACGGACTTAAATGACCAAAAACGTACCAAAAATACATTGTATTTGTATGTTTTTTATTTATATTATGTAGGAAAAGGATAATCCTGACAAAAGGACGAAAACGAAGGCCAAAACGAACAAACGTGCAGGGAAGAATAGGCGAAAGAAAAAGTCAAAATCAAAAAGTCAAAGTCAATCCATAAAAGTAACAAGTCAGACGGAGCCAAAACTGAAGAAATCTTAAATTGGCCCACCGCACCAAGTTAATGGGCCGGTTCTGCCCAATAGCATATTATGTATTTAAAAATTACCCAAAAAATCTTAAAGCCTCATTTCCCTTTTATTTATTAAATCTGCCTGGTGAATAACATGGCCCAAACAGCAAAAACTTTTTTGGCCCAATCCCACTTAACTATCGTTTAACCCCTATAATCTTAAACCCTTTACACCTCTAGTCCCTCACCCCTAACAAACGGTAACCCTAAAACCCCAACACCTTTACACCCCACATCCTTTTTCCTCACCCCGTTACAAATTAAACCTAACAATGCCCTAAACCCATTTCCCGCCAAACCCAGAACCCTACACTATTCATCTTTCTCCTTCACGTGACCCTGCACCACGACAAAAACCCTTATACTCCACCCTAGCAATAAGTCAAAGGATTTGCCACCTTGGCAATCCTAGGATATTCGATTGGATAATGGACAAGGTCACAAAATCAATGGCTGTGATTTATGGGCTTGGTAAACAAGAATGATAGAGGGCCAATATTGAAGACTTCAAGCCTCTCACACAACAAGCACAAGAAGCACAAGCTCAAGATCTATAGCTTCTTAATTCGGATATATATAGTGTGTGTTTTTCACACATAGAGTTTATCTAGTTTTTTTAAGTAGTTTTCTATAGCTTTTTATTGTATTTTTAGCTTATCTTAGTTAAAACTCAGCTTATTGCATTTTCTTTCAAGTATTGTAAAAGTTTTTAAGATTAATGAAATTTTAAGTTGTTTTATGAATTCTGTCTTTACTTGAGTTAATGAATTATAAGGTGTGATAAGCTCTAATAAGCTCTTATGTAATCTGTTTTTATCAAGCAATATAGACTTTTACATAGCTTCAAACTTTTAGGCTAAATTCACCAAAAATCCACTCCTTAAATACCATAGCTTATATGGAAGATAAGCCAGTGATGGATGGGCTTATGGGTATTCACAGCTTATTTTATAAGCTGAGCTTGTAGATATAAGCTCTTAAGAGCATTTAAATTCCCTGTTTAAGCAAGG
>BQNB010005131.1:28860-59200 GCA_026074375.1 Tanacetum coccineum
CCAAAATATAAATAAATTGAGAGATTTAACCTCGCTTCAATATTCGACACCCTACTTACCGCGAATCTACCACTGACCGGGTACACTACCCGTTAAAGTGTTGTTTTTGGTTAAGTCGGCAAAATATAAATTTAAAACTTGAATCATAAAAATATACACCACAATGTAATATGGATCTCACAACAGCAACAAAAAACCGTTTCATGGAACTTAACGAATTGATGGAATTAAGAGATAATGCATATGAGAACACCCGGATCTACAAGGAAAGAACTAAGAAATGACATGACTCTAGGCTTCGAGGGGACAAAGATTTCAAGGTAGGAGACCTAGTATTGCTATTTAACTCTAGATTCAAGATGCATCTGGGTAAGCTCAAACCGAGATGGTACGGTCTAATTGTGGTAAAAACTGTGTATCCATATGGGACCGTGGAAATGACAGATAAAAACAGAGTCAGCTTCAAAGTCAATGGACAACGGTTATAAAAGTACCACGAAAGACATATTGATGCCGAAGAAGTGATGAAATTTGAAGAAGATACAACGTAAAGAGAAGCTGAAGAAAAGTCTAACTTAAAGACTTCGCTGTAAACAAAAGTACTTCCCGGGAGACAACCCGGATTGTTATTTAATTTTATTGAGTTTGTCTTTACAGACATCAATACAGCGTATCAGCTCCATACGACGTATTAATTGTCTGGACGTTATCAGTCTTTACTTTTTATGCACTTTAAAAACATTATTGTCAGTTCTAGCAATATGACATATTCATGCTCATGATACGGCGTATTCACCAAAACTGACCTGTATCTAGTTTGTTTAGTTTAGTTTAAATTAACCGTAGGTACCAAGATAGGAATACACGTTTTTTTCCTATATTTTATACAGGACATCGTGAAAGAAATATCGACGAATATTGATGGAGAATTTACAAATCTAGAGATCTTAAAGTGTTAAAGTCTTGAAACTTCAAGGCGGCTGTTCAACACACAATCTTGCTCAATAAACTCAACATGGAGAATCTACCGAGCAAATATCAGGGGAGTTTCTCATTCTAATTCTTTTTAATTATCGTATTTAATGTTATATATATACAAAGAGGACGTTGTATAATTCAAGTGGGGGATGGAATTAGAATGTTTACTTGTCCTATTTTTCACACTAAAATGCTCAAATTTAAAATTTTTTCAAGCATACTTTTGTGAAATTACTTGATACATAACTCGCACACAATAACACTTGTTAGATATTGTGAGGATTTAACCTTATCCGTTTCTAAATGTTTACCCAAATTCCACAAAATATGAGTGTACCGGTGATGTTGTAGACTTTAGAACTTGGCTTGGTATATCTATTCGAGACCGCAATAATGAGTACTATGGATTTACATAGAGTAACTTGTTTAAATTGGTAAATTTTAGGATTACACCCAAAACGCCTTTACATGTTGCTTATTAACTAACTACACTGGTTAGTTAACCCCCGTATAAACCCTTTGTTTACTCTCATTTTAAGAATAAGATACCCCTAGAACAACCCGTAGAGCCAATCCTTTAGGAACTACACCAATTATTTGTTTCGTTACACCTTAGCCTACCCTGTTAGATTAAGTTTATTTTACAGTTGCTAGTTGCTTAAAGTGTAAAGTTTGTATTTCCCGAGTCTTGTGTCTATTTTGGTACGGTTGGAAGAAATTTGCACATCGCAAATAGGAATGTATATTATAGTCAAAACTCATGTATTTTTACTACCATCGCAATTAATGGTACGTCCGAAGAATAAAGAATTACCGAAGGAATTATCTGGAATTATTATAATCGTGAAGATGGTGAAATTAAACCGAGTTTCGTAGTATAGTGTTAGCAAAAAAAATCAAAAGAATTAAAAAAATCGCAACAAAAAAGAGAAGGAAAGTTTGAAGATAATTGTTTCGCAACTACCGAAGGAATTACACGAAGGATCGATTATTTGTTGATACAAATCGATGATGTATAGTATTGTATAAAGTGGAAGATATCGCCACTTGCCTTGTAAAGTATGTAAAGCATGGGATGATTGGGAAGTTGATCGTTAAAGGAACGCCAACTTAGGTTGTTGTTTTTGATCTATGATCAAGACGTTGTAAATAGTCGTGTCTTTATCATGGTAACGGTCAGAAAAAAAGTTTCTAGCAACTTGTATTTTAGACTTAATCTATTTGTTTCGTAATTTTTATTTAACAACAATTTACTTCTCTTTCCTAATGACTAGCCGCTGGTTTTACGCGAATGAGGATGTGTACGAGCATGCATGTCTATTCCGTCGTTACGGCCATGTATGTGTGCTTCAGCTGCCTTGTTGGAGTGGTACTTCTGGTGAAAGATTGAAGAATGATCAACCCTAAGCCTTATCATATAAACCCATATTTACCTTTATAAACTTGTTACTCCTTAGCTTTAGCGGTGGAGATGTGTATCCTTGCCAGCTTATGATAGAATACTCGTCATGACCAAGCAATTGAGAGAATTAGTTACATGTTACCACATATATTAGTTGAGTGATTTGAGTGTTTTCATTTTCCAATTTTCGTGAGGTGTTTGGTTGTGTACTTGTAATAGATCAAATAAATGATTTAACAGAAAATATCCTTAAGGATACATTTTTGCAAACTTCTAAAGGCTACTTAAGGACAAGTAGGATTTAAGTGGGGGGATATTTGATGACATCAAATAACATCTATTTTATAGCATCATTTATCCCATATAATTAACCTATTTTGTATAATTATTGCAAAGAATTGTTACTTAATCGTTTGTATTTGAGAATTGCAGTAATTATGGAGTACTTGGTGAATAGCAAAAGGCGCGCATTCTAGAGCTTAAACGAAGATGTTTTGAAGATTACTGTTCTGACAACCAATACGCCGTATCCATCAAGGAAGATATGGCGTATCCCGAAACAATTACAGAAAGGGGTTTTGTTAGTTGTAGTTTCTGAGGGATTTTAAGATGCCTATATCAGAACCAAGTCCTTATGAGTGTGTTACAGGAGAATGGCGTTTAGTGTGCTAAGTTTTTATTACATCTAGTTGTATTATTTAAAATAGAGGTGATAACTAGTTTTAATTTGTTATAGTTGGCGCGTATCAGTTCAGGAAATGATTTAAGAGGCGTTAGTGTTTGTTAACAGTAATGGATGTTAAAAGGGATCGATTCGTTAGCGAAACTGAGTTTTTGGTAATATTTTTATGGGCAGTAATTCTAAGATAGGCGGCCAATGCGGACAAGGAGTTCAGCATTAAGGCTACAATCCCCAAAATGGTACAATAGATTACCCGGTTATTGAGAATTTATTGATCGAGGAAACGCGCAGTTTGGGGGTTGACCCTAACTACTTGCGAGAGCAACTTTAACTTTGGATCTGTTCTTGATTGGTCTCTTATTTAACATATACCGATAAGTATTTTTCTTTAAAGCTCCCAAAACGTTTTTGGGTTTTTTAAAGCTAAATGTCTTCGTTGGCAGGTATCTAATTCGGTTGATAAACTGTTGAAGCAACTTTAAAACAATCTAAAGTCATATTTTCTCTGCTTTATCTTAATTTAAGCACCGTCTTAACATATAAGTGCTCTTTGATTTGCCTATTTACGTTGTCTTAAATGTTAATTTCTTGAGAAGTAACTTTTTTTTGCGCAAATGCACGTAAGTTTTTTAACAAACTACATAATGTGTCATGTGTGTATTATATAGAGTTTAATGATTAAATGTTTATGTTAGTGGCAGGTTCCAGAGTGAGATGGTGCAGGTTCGTGAGTAAATCGGGTTCGTGATTTAAACATTTGTCACAAACGACACATTCGTTTTGTGCTAATTGGCAAGGTTAGGAAAACATCACCAAGTTGATCTAAGTCTTTAGATGTGTAAGCACCATCTTTTCTTACTTTGGCTAAAAAAACTTTTCTTTAGCGTTAGTAAACACGTAACCCAAATGTTGAATTGCACTTTGTTTTAGCATGAAAAAAGTCATCCTCTTAGTAATACTTCCCTTCTCCTCCTCAGGACTCTTACAATCTCAGAAGATCCACTGTTACAATCTTTGCAGCTGCTACAACTTTTAGTGGTTGACTCTCGCGTTTCTGTTGAACTATATATAGATTTTACGTAAATTCCTGATCATTAATTTATAGTTTTCATTCTTACTTTAGGGGTTTTTGAGGATATGAGTTTAACGAATGTGAGATTGTAATATTTACTTTTGAGCGAATATGTAAAGAGCTATAATTATACGATTATATGCCCATCCCTAACTTTAATATCAAAGCGTTATTCTTTGTTTCTTTAGATATCACAATACAAAGATCAACGTTCCCCTTAAGGTTAGGGTGCTATAATAGCAAGTCTAAAAATGTATGCTTCCATGATAGAGTATAATCTTTGGTACGTTATGCAGATTCGTAACCTCTTGGGAATGAAGGTAAACAGACTGATTTGGGTACCACAAATTCTGCGTAGAAGTAATGGAGGAACTATATAGACCTGAAGCACTTAAACTCAATCTTTGTACGATATGCATTGCAGAATATTTAAACAATATAGACTGAAGCACATTAACTCAATATAGAACACCGGATAATGCTATTCCATTATAATACTGTGACTATTTAAGGTTTTTGTAAAGAAAGGTCACCTTTATCTCTTGGCGTGCTCTGAGAATGACCCAATGCTTCAACTTATTTATGTCAGTTAGTTTTTTATATGACGCAAAGCAGTTGTTGTTTAGTCTAATCCTATCATTATATAATTTGTTTTTTGATTTGCTTGAATCGGATACAACCGCCTTTGGCTGGGCTTCATCAGAGGTGCTATGTATGTGCAACGGTCGTAATAGGAAGCAAGTATGGAGGAGATTGTAAATGCGTGAAGCTGCAGAAGGGTTTTGCTGAGGTGTTGAAGCGTGCAGTCAAATAATTCCTCGATGAGAAGAACTTGGATCACAAATGTAATCATTCACCAACCCTACAGTTAATAATGTATCACTGTGACTTGAACAAGCTTTTAGCCGATCCATGAACCCCTTCAGGTATTTTGGGGCAATTATTAAAAGTGTTATTTGTTTATTGTTTCTAAAACATAAGTTGTTTCAAATACTCGGTTTTGGGTTGTTTATTCCAAACTTATTACATCACTCATAAATAACCATTAAAGCAGTTTGGATAAGCTATCCCAAACACCCTTACAAACATGGTAACTGTTGGTCGCTCAGTCTATGTAGCTTCTTTTTCCTGATTCCTACCCTTAATCTCTCACGTATAGATGAGTCCTATCTATTTAAGAGGTTTATTTGTATCGCCCACAAAAAGACATCACGTTGTGCTTTATTAGATTGAATAACGGGTTAACGGGTCAAAAAAGATCTAGAGGTTAAAAGGTTAAAATTGTCATAATCATAATTGTCAATCTTTTTTTCTCTTGATCTATCCGTATCCAATCTTTATTCAATCTCAGTTGCAAACACCAATTTCATGTAAAGTTTGTCTAAATCAATTTTTACTCCTTAAAGTCATGAACCAACGTCGACTGTGGTTATTTCTGGAAAAATCTGAGAACTAAAATCCTTACAGATTATAAAATTGGCCATAATTAATGCATTTGCACATTTGCTCTTAATTTGGTAAGCTCCACTCCGAATTTTGGATATCCAAGGAGACTAAGTAGTGTATCAAATTTTCTCATTTCTCTTAATTTGGTAAAGCTTGACTCCGAAAAATCGTAACAACAGGTCTTAGGCATACCCTAAACCTGCTCTTTCGGCCTAAACAACTAGCTTTTATTCTAAAACTGCATAGAGGTGTTGTACATAGAAAATGGAAACGGAAAAAAATAACATACCAACAAACTAAATTCTAATGTTGGAAGGTCTGCTAGAAACGTTAGAAATGGCCCGAGGTTTGTGTGTACACATATTACAAATTAACGTCAGTTGCATTGGGGATTTACGTGATTTGGATGTGATATTGTTGGGGGTGACAGATTGGGCAGGTCGGGTAACGGGTTGAATGAGATTGATCAAAACTGGAACTTTTGTACAGTCCGGATGAGTCAACGTGTTTTCGATTGCTAAATAAGTGCTTATAATTCTTATTGTCCACATTAGATAAGCCATAAAGTTTCTGGATGAAACTGTTTTGAGATGTTAAGTACACATTACTAATATCACAGCTACTTGCATGTTTCTATTTTGTATTAAAATGTAAGTTTAATTTGAATGAGATAATTAAAAAATTCTTGCTACATAAGCCCTAGCACGGGTGTTAGTAGATTCGTTTATTTGATTTTACTCTATGATTACTTGCTGCCCGAAATGTCATATTTGACACAATTAATACTTTAAAACCAGTGGCCTGATAGAAACATAGCTTCGTGCATTGTGGTAAATCTTGAAATTTATGTTCTAGGATTGCAAGTCGGTTGATGAATTGAAGGGTTAACTGATCAACCACATGAGCTATAGCCAAGACGCAATATGTCCTGTAAGTGCAATATATATACTTTCATCAATAATATCATTAGTGTTTCGTTTCAATGTCAATCAGAGTTTACAACAAAATTAGATTATGAATGGCTTAAAGGAATAAGTTTTTAATGGCTTTCCATCTATTTGAGTAGTACATTTGGAAAAACATTGTTCTGGTTTGAGTCGTCTGAAAAACTCTGATCACTTCTCATATATAAAAAATTTCCACTAGCAAAGAACAAGTAGATCGAACAAGTGATAATTAAGAATAAATCACAGATCACGGTCTAGAGGTATAACCTCTCCCTCTAAGATGGGTCGGTAGCGACTCCAACATAGAGTAGCTTATCGAAACGACCAGGCATTAGAAGTGTTGCATCTATAGGATCCCAGTCTGTTGCTCTCCTTTTTAAATAAAGACTAAAGTAGATCGTAAAATCTTTATGTATGAAAATATAGTTGGATCAAAAATACAATTGAAACTGGGTTTTAAATAGAATAAATTCTATATCATGATAATAAAGTTAGACGTAAATATACACAGCATGCTAATTTTATACCGTTGTATCGACGAGCAGGTGGAGTCTTTACATTACAGGGAACTGGTAGTGCTTATGCAGCATTTTTTTCATAAAGACAACGACATTAGCAAGAATGAACAACTAGAATGATGTTTGGTGTTTCGAACATCCTATAATATAGTATAAGCCCAAAGACATCCACTGAGAATATTGTCACCCTGATTGAGCCATTGAACCTTTCAAGCATAAAGTTAATAGGAAAAATAATTTGTTCCAATCAAGAAACATTAATGTATGATTAACCCTTTCCGAATTCCGAAACTCGCAAGATGTGAAATACTGTATGATGAATAATGTTAAAAGCGGGGAAAAGTGTAAACTAAAATGTTTTGGTTGTATTCTAAAATGTAGTGGAACTGTTGTGGAAGAATTAATAGAGTTAAGTACATTTTTTGGTCCCAACGTGGTTTGGTGCAATATCTCACATTTGGATACAAAAATAAAAAAAAAGTTTGGTTTTGGTCCAAAACACATAGTCGGTCCACTTTTGGTCCAAAAGACATAGTTTCGATTACACTTTTTGGTCCAAAAGTACATAGTTTCGGTTCCACTTTTGTCCAAAAATTTACTGCAACTCACTGGGGGGAATTGGACGAAAAGTGTACCCGAAACTATGTTTTTTGACCAAATGAACATTTTGTGATTTTGGACAAAAATGAACTCCGCACCAAACCACAAGGACCAAAAATGTACTTAACTCTATTTAATAAGACAGACCACACAATAATGTTTCAGTTGTAAACCCTACACAACCGTAACACGTTCCACATTTTAAACCAAAACAACCCGGAAGCGCGGGCTTACTTGTTACAGTATTATCTATTTCTCATCATTTTCCGTAACTCCTTTCTCTCTCTTCTTTTCATAATTTCATCTTCTTGCATTATTTTTTCTTTAACAAACACCACAAAATCAAATAGATTTGTATCATCTAATTCAACACTTTTTAGTTTTAAATGATTCTAATATAGGTCCTAAGCTAGGTCGCTCACGAATTTTTTATAAGATAATGATTAATGGTAAAAATGTATTTATTATTATGACACATTAACTAATTGATGCGTAGTTCGACATACATAGCTTAATACTATCAAATGGGTAATTTTTAATTAAACTTTTTCGTATTTTTGAATAAAGAATTATGATAGATTTTGAAGTTACATATTACTTACTATAATCTTACTTATATTTCATGTAGTTCTACTTTTAACTTTGTTGATTAATATGATAGTTTAACCACTCCACTCAAATACTTTTTATGCATGTCGATTTAAATATTTGTCATCTTACGAAAACGGTCAAAAATAATTAAGGGATCATGATCGTGACGAAAGTGGGAGAAAAACACACATTCCAAGTAGCATGACCATTCGTGAGGAGGTGTTTTCACTGGTGACCCGATTGGGTGTTGTGATGCGTGAGGAGAGCCAGAAAAAAGAGCGAAAGGTGAGCTCCCCACCTTTTCACACATTGTGTGTTTACTGAACCCCTTTTTAATGTTTTTATATTATTAATTAATAATATTGTTATTGTTAAGTTAAAAAAAATTTTTTTTTTTTTTGTGGATATAATTGTATAAAATTGGTTACATTTAATGAACGGTGGTGTCAAGTGGTGACACATTGTGGGGAAAGGTGAAAGGGAGCGAGGGGAAGTTAATGGCGAGGTGACGCTGATGTAGAAGGTGAAGAGGTGTGATCATTGTGAGTAGCTTAAACACGTATATTTCTTTTCTCCTTTTCAATTCACAGTTACCTGGTCTCTTTTTTTCTCCTCTTTCACAACTCATCATAATCTTTACCCCAAGTTTAGTTTAAACAAATATTCACAATAACAAAGTTAAGTTTTGATAGTTTATTCAATTCATCATTATTTCTTCATTCTACAAATTACAATTTTTTCTTAGAACTCGAAATTTCATCAAAATGGTTTACATACAATTAGAGGTAAAGAAACTATAATAACAAATTCTTGAGCAACAAAACCATGAATAACATGCAATTACTTATCTTTTTTTGTATCTCTAAATTTTCATCTCAAAATTTTTATGTGTTCATGATAACGCACATAAGATATTCGATTAAATGTCTCAATGACACAATTTTGTGATTTTAGAGTTTAAAGGTGTTCATTAAAATAAAATGTTTTAGTAATTAATTAAAAACTTTCAATATGAAATGAAAGCATCAAAATAGTGATGAACAAAACTTAAAACGCAATTTTTTATCAAATTAAATAGAACAAATTTTAGGATGAGCCACAATATGAAAGATCTTATCACAAAAAAAGTTGCTCAATAAAAAATGTGAAAGCAACAGAATCAAATATACTAAAAGATACAGCCTTTAATTTAATCGTGCCTTAACTAGGGGTGGAAATGAGCTGAGCCCTCCGTGAAAAAGGCTCGGGATCGATGTAAAAAGCCTCGATCAGCCAAGCCTAAACGGACTCGAGCCCGATCTCGGCCTAAGTTGCAGCTCATTTATTAACGAGCTCGAGCCCAGCTATACATACAAAGCTCGATGGGCCTCGCGAGCCTAAACGAAATTTTGTATTAACATCTTATGCATAGTTATATTATATGCAGCTTATATAACGAGCTCAATAACAAGCATATCACGAGCCCAAAATATATATATCTACAGCCTAGCTCGAGCCAAGTTTGAGCCAATTTTAAGATTTTCATTTTTCAAATGTATACATCGAGCCGAGCTCGAGCCGAGCCCGAGACATATTACATGTCACGAGCCGCGCTCGTGAGCTTAAAAAACAAGCTACCGAACCGAGACCGAGCTCGAGCTCGTCTTTAAAGACTTAAACGAGCCGAGCTCGAGCCTTAGCGAGCTCGAGCTCGGCTCGTGCTCGTTTCCACCCCTACCTGTATCCATAAAAGCTTAAACCTGTATTCAATTCAGCTATTCAATATAAGGTAGGAAGGTTTCAGCGGTTATCATGTTCTTCTTCTCTTCTTCACTCTATCTTTAATACTCCCATCTCTTCTTCTTCCTCTCTCTCCAAACCTTTAAGCTGTTAGACGAATAAGTGGCCCAAGCCCGATTGTGGGCTTGTGGTCCATTAGGGTTAGGTTTGATGTTGCTTATTTACAAAGCTATCTATTTATTATAGATAGATATGCCATCTCTTATGTAATTCATTCAATCAATACAATATCTATCACATTACATAAGCATTTCAAGAGCTCTCTGTTTTAATCGACACATAAACTCCCATCCTTGGGCGACTCAAGCGATACACATTTCTAAGTGGATTTTTTTCTTTCTTTCAGGCTGATTTATCCAGCCTCCCATTAGGTGTGTTTGTTTTATCTTTTATAATAGTAGATTAGTTATGTTGCTTATGAATTTTATGGACTATTTTATAGATCATATCCATAGTGTTTGATGGAATGATTAGTAATTTTATAAGTTTTCTTTTGAGTAATTTATTTAGTTGGTGAATTTCGTGCTCGCAAATCTATTGAACAAGATGCTCGGGTTACTACCACATAATCTATAAATGAATGGGTCAAAAGCTGAGAGGTCCAGACTGGGTTATAAATATTGAGCTATGTGATCTTATCAATATAGATCCAAGGTATGATATATATTTCACCACCATATGCATTTGCTTGATGCTTATCAAAATTGCTTATATGATTTTCTGTGAGTGAAATAAGTTGTTTCAGATAACCAACTTGAAACAGCTATTTAAAAAAATAAGCAATCCCAAACACCTGTTGCATTTTGAAAGTTAACTTTAAAACACGATGCCAAAGGCAACCCATGAAAGTTTAAATTTTTTGGGAAAGCTATGCCGCTTATTGGTAACTTAGTTTGTATTTGACATCTTGATTTGCAGACAAACAAAAGATGCAAGCAAGACACTAAAGAAGCGTCTAGGAAGCAAAAGTCCAAAAATACAACTACTTTCACTTTTCGTATGTACTTCATTTTGTTCTTCATGATTGTTATTTATTTGATTATTTTGAATGCTATTTGATCTTATTCTGTTGAGCTTTGATTTAGGTATTGGAAACTTTGAGTAAGAATTGTGGGGAGAATGTATTTCAGCAAATCATAGAGCGGGACATCTTGCGTGATATGGTTAAAATAGTGAAGAAAAAGGTATGTTGTCAGTTGTGCAACATTTTGGTTCTTTTTTGGTACGATGTTTTGTGTCGTTGTTGGGTTAAAAAAAAAAAAACATTAAAATTTTCCATATGCAGCAGATTTTGAAATGTACGAGAAAAGATTTATAATATTGTTAGATACGTGCAAGAGCTTGTGGTGGCCACGTAGAGAATCGGGTAAGCTATCCGCAGTACTTTGCAGCGTATACTGAACTAAGTTGAATTAAAATTCATTATTCGTGTCAATCATCAATAAATAGGTGTAACGTACGGGTTGCATAAATGATATATAAACAGAATAATGCGACACAAGAACACATACTACCATAGATCTGTGTGTAGTCAATTTTTCTCAGCTTTTGACCCTTTCATCTACAGATTCTGTGTTTTTATATGAGAATAAGTTTGTACAAGCTTATGAGAATATAAAAACACAAATAGACAAAATGATAATCAATCTAACTTGAAGAAATTAAAAGCACCAGAAAAAAAGCATCACATAACACACAATATAAATTTACAAAACTCGATTAGCAATTCTGAAATGAATTTTATTGTTTCTCTTTGGTGTCCTTTCGTTTTACACCCGTAATCCCTCCTTCATAACTGCTTGGATAGTCAGCCTGCCAAGAGACTTATCCATATAATAAGCCATTACATGTTCTTTAACCTGATATTTGTATCCCCTAATTGCCTTAATTTAACAAATATTTGTATATAAACTACTTGCATTTCCTTTCTTCAATCTATATGGGATTAAATGTGGAAATGTTTTTTATCAGAAAGAACATGATATTTCTATTGGCCCACGTACTGTTTGATCTTCCAAGACTACTCAAGATTAGCCATAGTTTACAAAGACATGAAAGCAAGGGACAGTTTAGTTGATGCACATTTGAAACTGAGAATATTGGATTTTGGGATGGCCAGAGGCCTTCAAGAGAATGAAATCGAGACGAGTACATACCACATTTGGGCAACTAAGCACCTTGGTGCCTTTTTTTTTCATTGCAGGCATTACCTTGATGTAATGTTTGCGATAACCCTCAATTTTTCATAACATTCACAGCTATTAATATACGTCGTGTTCATTGAATTTTTATTTATTTATAATTCCAGGTGTTTTAAAGTATCCTGCCAGAATATATTGTAAGCTTAATATATATGATTTATTTCCAAAAATCTTAAACAAGGTGTACTTTATCTTGCAATTTGAGCAGGGTGGACTAAGGACAATTGCAGATGCATTAACAGGGATAAAGACCCATTTATTGCGTTTAAGTAGAAGGTCTTTATAAAACGGGACGTCAACATCTGTCAACTTCAACAAAATTTTTTAATCATGTCCGGGTTTATTTTCAAATTGAAACATGAGGTAACGAGTGCCACGAGGAACAAGACCCTCAATTTTTCGTAACATTCAAAAGCTAAAATATAAGCCGTGTTCATTGAAATATTATTTTTATCATAACATTTATTTATACTTACATGCTGTTTTTAAGTGTCCTACCAGAATATATTGGTAGCAATATAATTTGATTTTTTCCGGAAAATCAAAACAGTGGTTTCTTATCGTGCAATTTGAGCGGGGACCAAAGGACAATTTGTCAGATGCATTAAACAGGTGAATAAAGACCCATTTCTTGACGTTTAGTAGTAAGGTCTTTTGTAAAACTAGAAGTCGACACCGTCACCCTGCAACACATTTTTATCATGTCGGTTGCAAATTACATGTGGTAACGAGTGCCGCAAGGGAACAAGGTGTGACTGCTTTTGTTCATGTTTTGTTATAGACGACTTGATTTTTCTAAGCACGTGTAAAATGAAATCAGTTATTGATATCGTTCAATTGGCATATGTTATCGGTTAAAAGGTATTGTTAGCTCAGTAGTTTCGTAATAGTTACTCCAACTGGAATTGTATATTCCCTTTCATTTTGTTCGACGTTCAATATCGGTAACACATCAACAATTCATAGAATCATTATGCAATAAACACTTAGATACAACCCGTGTTCATCGCACGGTTCTGAATGCCTCGTTGTTCATCGAATACATATACATCAATCAATGTTGAGGAAATAAAAATTGCTCATCAAAGAATGATGAGGAAACAAAATTGTTCATAAAAAAACAAAAACGTTTGTTATGTTCATTAAACAAGAACAAACAAGAGTTTTTTACGTTCATGCACTAAAAAATTGTTCAACTAGTTTTTTATGTTACTCCAATAAAAATGTTCAACATTAATCTCATCCCTTGATTGTTTTTAGATGGATGGTTGAGATTTGTCCCCCCAGTATCCAAGAAAAAAAAGGTATCCAATATAACCTATATTATTGTTATGTAAACATAAACAATTCAACACTAAATTATAAGGGAGGTTATATTGGATACCTTTTTTTTCTTGGATACTGGGGGACAAATCTCAGCCATCCATCTAAAAACAATCAAGGGATGAGATTAACACCTTTTTATTAAATAAAAAAAAGAAAAATTAGTAAAAAAAGCGGAGGGGCATCTCAGTCATTTTACCTTACACACCTACCATCCCCCAATCACACACACCCCGTCCTTTTCCAGATCTACTTTCTCTCTCTAACTAAACACACACAAAACACATAGTTAATCAAAAAATACACACCCACACATCAAAAATCAGCCACGAATCGCATCAAAAAAGGAAGAAAAAGATTTCGATGATGTTGTTGAAGAAGCAATCTGAACGATAAAGATTATAGATGAAGATTCAAGTTAAAAATCGTTGAAACACAAGCTTAAAACCGTTAATTCAGGTATAAAACACTTCATCTACATATTTTAATGTTATTTATGCATAAATAGTGAAGCTACTGTTCATAGAGTTTGTGATGAACATATTATGTTTTTTGTTCAAGCTATTGTGTTTATAAAGTTTTATAATGAAGATATTTTGTTTATATTTTGATATTTGGTGATGTTATAGTGATAAGTAAGCTTTAGATCGAGTATGTTGATGTTGAGAAAGAAAATATGTGATTAGAAGTTAAGTTTTCACTATTTAGAATGGATTTGTTGATGATATTGTAATTTTAGAGACGAAATGACGTGTTAGTGAAAAATCACATATGATAAGTTGCCTGAAAAAATTGCAAAAACTTATATACTATATCATATATGATATAAGGTAGGTTTCAACCGTTTATGAAGATTTTGTTGATATTATTGTTTGAAAAGTTAGTTGTGTGTACAATATCATATATGATAATCTGCTTGAAAGTTAACTTCTTTACCATTATCATATATCATATATGATATAAGTTAGGTTTCAACCGTTTATGGAGATTTTGTTGATATTATTGTTTGAAAAGTTAGTTGTGTGTATAATATCATATATGATAAACTGCTTGAAAGTTAACTTCTTTAACATTATAATATATCATATATGATATAAGTTAGATTTTAAGCGTTTATGAAGATTTTGTTGATATTATAAGTTTGAAAAGTTACTTGTGTGTATAATATCATATATGATAATCTGTTAACTTTTTTAACATTATAATATATCATATATGATAATGTGCTTGAAAGTTAAATCAAATCTTTTTATTTGTGTAGAGAAGGCTGTTTTCAAGACATCTTAAACACCGCAAGCATCCAAAGGCCCAAGAAGCTCAATGAAGAAGCTCATGAAGTTTCATTTCACGGTCAAAATGTATAATCCGTTTTTCTCTTGTAATCTCCGTATGGAGTTTTGACGTCTACGGACGATTTTGTAATCCATTGGAAACTGGTACAATGTCTTGCAATAATGGTTTAACTTTCTTGGTTCTATGTCCTCATGTTATATGCTGAAATGAAAATGGTGAAACATTTGCGGATGTCATTTTCGATATTATATCTATTTTGTTAAAGTTTTATTGCACACATTCATAATCACTTCCAATAAAAAAGCATTAGAACATGAACACATGTTATCATTGTTTAAACATCAAGTATGATAGTTGATAAATCAGTGATGATCATGGTAAATCATATGTGATTTATGAAAGAAGTCACATATGATACTTTGTTACCAAATTGTAAAATACAAATATCACATATGATAATTCAAATGTAAAAGAAACTGATGAAAAATCATATATGATTTCCTAGAATATCACATATGATATATAATAGAATCACATTCATGTAAGATCAAAAACAACAAAATTCAAGTGAAAAATGAATTATAACACTTGTTCATATAACAATCAAACATAAAAGAGTACTTTTTAAATAACAATTTCTTTTTGAACAACAACTTAATGTTGAACCACGACTTGTTTTTGATCTTCAAATCTCTTAGGGCACCTCCTCTTGTTGTGATCAAAACTTCCACATAATGAACAAGCATTTATGTTCTTCAATTCTGAAAATAGAAAAGAATAAATAAACTGTTTTATGAAAAAATGAAATATCATATATGATAATCGCATGCCATATACATATGACAAAGCAATATCATATATGATATACGTATGAAAAGTATCATATATGATATATCAAACACGTTTACCCAAAGCTACTTAAAACTGCCTATTGCTAACTGATGAGCTAAATACATCTGAATTCAGCTTATATCAACAAATTAATCTAATAGAGCTTATTCAGAACATAAAAAATAGCTAATAATAAAGCTTATTAACACTAGCAACATAAATAAGCTAATAAGACATGCCATATACATATGACAAAGAAATATCATATATGATATACATATGAAAAGTATCATATATGATATATCAAACACGTTAACCAAAAGCTACTTAAAACTGCTTATTGCTAACTGATAAGCTAAATACACCTGAATTCAGCTTATATCAATAAATTAATCTAATAAAGCTTATTCAAAACATAAAAAATAGCTAATAATAAAGCTTATTAACACTAGCAACATAAATAAGCTAATAAGATAGCTTATAATTTATCAAAATAAACTAATAAGCTAGCTTATAATCCAGCAACATAAATTCAAATGATGATAATACATAAATTTATTCACTTAAATAACCTAAATAAATTAGCTTATCACTAATAACAAATAATTAAGATATTCGATCAAAATAAGCTGAATAATAAGCTTATAAATTCGGATGATGTTAAATTAATAAGCCTATTCACATCAAATAAGCTAAAATAAGAACAAATCTGATGAATCTAACCTGATGTTAATCAACTGAAGAAAAAGATAATCGATCAAAGATCAATCGATTAGATGTTCGTGATACTCGTGATCATTAGATGTTAGGATTAGATCTAATGAATTTGTTTCTGGTGATTGATATGTTGTTGGTAGAGAGAGAGAGAAAAAAAAACACGCTTTGTGTGTGTGTTTGAATGAGTGTTTGTTAAAGAAAAAGATATTTATATAATGGACTCGAAATCGAAATGACCAAAATACCCCTGCAGTGTAAATTGGAGATTTAATCTCCTTCGTCGATGATATGGAGATGGAGGGTGGGGATGGGTCCCCCAGTATCTACAAAATATTTGATATCCAAATGAACTTAAATCATAATTTACCACATAAAATCCTAAAAAATTGTTTATGTGTTATAAAACAACACGATAACAACGATAAAAACCTAATAAATAAATAAAAACTCCTAGAAGAGAACTTATTACGTGTCCTAAATGACATGTTCAAGAAACATATGAAACTAAGAGTAGTTACTCGACATGATATAGTTAATCTAACGGAGCATATTCATCGTCCCTTAGCTTCGATCAGAACTTGTTTTTGCTCACATGTTTATAAAGATCGGTTCAGTTTATATTTGGTTTTTTTAATGCTAAAACCAAACCGAACCAAACACTTCGGTTTTCTCAAAATCCGAATACCGAACCATCGGTTTTTCAATCGGTTTTGGTTTTTAAAAAAAAATAAAAATTAACCAAAAACACACGAAACATTCTTTGGCATTTAACAAAATAGAAAAAAAAGAGCACTTATACGTTAACACTTGTGACATATCTAATACAATTTCATAATATATAATATATATGTGTATAAAACATTGAAAAAACTTGTGTTGTAAAGAGTGTAATAAATCCAGTTAGATTAACCGTTCTGACCCGTTACATAAAACATGACCCACATTAGCTGAAATTGCCACTAAAGTTACTTGTGTTGTAAAGAGTGTAATAAATCCAGTTAGATTAACCGTTCTGACCCGTTACCTAAAACATGACCCATATTAAATTGCCACTAAAGTTACTTGTGTTGTAAAGAGTGTAATAAATCCACTTAGCTTAGCCGTTCTAACCCGTTACATAAAACATGACCCACATTAGCTGAAATTGCCACTTCTATATAGCATTAACTAAACCTCTATATAACGATCTACTTTGATGAGTGTCATTGCCGTGTTCATTAAAAATGCAGGTCACTGTTTGGTAGAAAGCAGTTGTTACTTGTTATGACAGAAATAGATAGATTAAGTAACTCGCCTCTCGATCTTATTCACTACATTCTTTCCTAAATGGATATGAAATATGCTGTTCAATCATGTGTATTATCTCCAAAATGGAACCATATATGGACCACACTTCGCCATATGAAATTCTTAACTGCAGAATTTGAACAATTAGGTCAATTCATAAGATTCACAAGGCACGTCATAGGTCACTTGAATGATCAAACTGACGTTTCTTCACTTGAACTCTTACTCAGTGGAACCCTTAGCCAAATCCTAGTAAAGGTCCTATATTATGTGTAACCCTTAGCCACATTGCAAAAGGCTCACTGAGACCACACAACCAACTTTAGATCGCATGTTAAACATAGACAACTGAGACAACACAACCAACTAATATAATAATCACATGAAAGTTAATTCATTGTAAGCTAATGAGGAAGCGAAGAAATACTTTTTATATAATTGGAAAACTTGTTGACATTTGAAAAAGGAGCTCTTATAGCAAGCCGTTGTCTTAAAAACTTTAAAGCTCTAAGAAAACGGCTAGTTACAATAGCTGTTTTAGAAAATTTAAACAAAGCCTATTTTGTAAGAGACCTTCACATCCCTATTTATATCCAACTTCATTTAGCCACTTTTCTTCACACTCCGATGTGGGATGAACAAAATCCATTTTAAAACAACTTCTTAGGGTCCATTTGGTTTATAAGTGGGTTTAGATTAGGACTAGGATATGGTATAAAATTTAGATTTGAGATGGGTTTAAGAGAGAGAAATTATATTTATTATATGTGGTTAAATTAAAAAATTATATATTGTTTTAAATTAAAAAAATAAAAAATAAAAATGATAACAAATAAATATGTGATTAAGAAAATGAGTCAAATAAAAGATGAATTCTCATTGGCTGGATTTACACAAACCCTACATATGCACCTTGTATTCAATTTTAGGAATCAGAGTTGTGTCAGTAAAAGAAAAGAAGGAACCAAACAATAGATTTGACTAGCCTTTGATCCTAAACCCAGTTAAACCCGTAAACCAAACGGGCCCTTACTTTTCTTATGCAACGCTTTTACTTTTCTGTTAAACATAGCCAAGGTTATAAATAGCGTGAAGCGTGGCGTAGCGGCATAGCCAAGCCTCAAGCTTTAGCGTGAGGCGTTGCGTCATAGCGTTTTTAAGGCGTGACTCAAGGCGGCAAAAAATATTTATAGAGTGGTCAATATTAGTTAGCTACTAGGATTAAAATTGAGTAACGGGGTTACTAAGACCGAATCTCATACAACCCAAAGCATAAATACTTGTAAATAAGCTCAAATCCATGAAAATTTTTAAGCTAATTCAAAAAAACTCCGCACCTATACGCCGCTAAATGGCGCTTTATTGCACGCCACGATGTCAAAGACAAGAACCTCAAGATTCCGCCTTGGCCTGTTTTCGTAACGTGGATGCCACGCCTCGCGATATAAGCGCCGCTATAGCGAAGCGCTTAATGCGGCCCTATTTAGAAACCCTGAACATAGCTGTTGTAATTGTGTGTATCGCTTCATGATTGAAGTCCACGCTAGTTTCCGGAGGTTTGCAGGCGGATAAAGTACTACAACGTAAAAACTAAGTCGAACTCTAACTAGCCATCAACCCATAAATCCCATGCCACGCCAACCAAGACTACATTGTAACTGATCGATGGATGTAAAGGGGGGGGGGGGGGGGGTGTGGGGGGGGGGGGGGGGGGGGGGGGGGGATGGGGGGGGAGGGGGGGGGGGGGGGAGGGGGGGGGGGGGGGGCGGGGGGGGGGGGAGTGGGTGGGGGGGGGGGGGGGGGGGGGGGGGGGAGGGGGGGGGGGGAGGGGTGGGGGGGGGTGTAATTGTGTGTATCTTCAAGATTTGAAGTTCCACGCTAGTTTCCAGGTTGTAGGCGGATAAAGTACTACACGTTATAAAACTATAGTCGAACTCTAACTAGCCATCATCCGCTTAAAATCCCATGGCCACGCCAACAAGACTAACATTGTAACTGATCGATGGATGTAAAGGGGGGGAATTTAGGCTCAAGTCTGTCCCGAGCTTAAGTATCTAATATCCGCAATTACAATTGGTAAGTTTATGAATGGTAAGTCAAATTTTGGTCCTGGTTTAGTTGTTGTAATGCTGTTAGGTTTGCCTAACAATGGCCAACTCACTCACTTTTTCTTATGAGTTTTGACATTTGTTGGATTTTATTGTTTATTTATATCATTAGATATGTAGATGACATATTGAAGTTAGTTATATATCCATAAAATCTTATTGCTACGTTTCTAATAGTTATGTTGTTAGGTGCAAAAGTTTAATAATTGGTAACCCGAACCGGTATAGAATCGGCTTTTTTACAAATTGTGAGGGGCATGCATAACTCACTCAGCAGTTGTGGTTATGGGGTGCCAAAGATTGAACCATTAAGAGGGAGGGGTATGGTGGCGAAGCCAGCTCGCCACGACGAAGCTCGCCACTTGCAAAAATGAAGCACACTCGCCAGTTCTACGACGAAGCAACAAGACAAAAGATATATACGTTGTAAATTAGCCGCTGCTATTTAAAAAAAATACTTTTTTTTCTTTTTTAATTTATACCTACTTTTACACTATAATACTACCTCATTTTATAAAATTTTATACAACTATCCTTTCAAAACACTACATCTTACAAACAATAAACATAATGAGTGATTACGAAAGTGATGATTCCGATGTTCAAGATTTCAAAGATCTTGACATGATTTTTGAACTTGGTCGGTTAGAGCAACAAGAACATGAAGAAGCAGAGCGGGTGCACCACCGAAACTATATCTATCGGAAACGGGCAGGGCCGGTCCTGAGTATTGAGATGCCTTGGGCGAATCGAAAAAAAATGCCCCTTTGTAAACAATAAAAACACGTTATCTTTAGGGGTTTGATACCTAGATAACAGTCTAAACGCTGTTGTCATGCATTTTTTGAAGCAAACGCAACAATTATCCTATCACATCCGATGCTCATGAAAAAATTACTTTCTTCGTCTCAAAATAAGCGTCTTGTTGTAACTTTTTAAAACCTTAAATATTTTTCTTTGTGTTATATATCTCTTAGATGTAAATTATACCAATGAAAATACATTTAAAACTTAATTTATTCATATATTTTGCATCAAGTATTCAATAACACAAACAAAAATATTTAAGATTAAAGTAAAAAAAAGCCTTTAAAAATAAAGACATGACACTTATTTTGAGACGAACGGTTATTATAAACCAAATAATGCATATCATATGATAAAATAAATGAAAGCAATTGTCTCCCAATGATTACCTCATATAATATGATAATGTTTATAACTAAATGTTTGTACGATGAATTTATGTTATACGAGTATATGTTATGTGATAGTGAATTATCATTAAAAAAATAAAAAATCAACATATATTTTAAGATATTATTGAGGCTTACTCACAAAAATGACTTCATTAATCTATATTTCACAATTCACATAACAATAATAATGATAATAATACATAGAATATACTAGCATGCGGTTAATTATTCTAACAAATAAATAGCAAAACAGTTGGTTTTCAAAAAAACTGACAAATTATTAAAAAGTGACTAGTGTTTTGTATTTATTCTTTTCATTTCCACTTTCTCTCTCCGACATACATCATCTTCTTCATCTAAGTTACTATATCCAAAAAACTTCATATTTGTACTTTCAAATTTACTTTCTATCTCAATATAACATGAAACTAAAATCTGATGCCCCCCAATTTTTGATGCCCTGGGCCGTCGCCCACTTCGCCCGGTACCAGGGCCGGCTCTGGGAACGGGTAGAAGCGGAAGCGCGGTTGATGGCGGACTATTTTGGTCCTCGGCCAAAATATCCCGATTATTATTTTCGGTTACGGTATCGTATGAGCCGTAAACTATTTTTAGACATAGTCTCAGGTATTGAAAATTACATTGAAACTCACCATTCTCTTTCTCCGCATTTCGATTTCTTTAGAGTCCGTCCCGATGCTACGGGTATACCCGGTTTTAGTGTTATTATGAAATGCACTAGCGCCATATGCCAATTGGCATACGGCGTAACACCTGATTCATTAGATGAGTATTTACAAATGGATAGTCATTGCGCACGCGATTGTTTAGATTTTTTTACTATGTGCGTTATCGAATTGTTTATGCCCAAGTATTTACGAAAACCCGACTTCAATGACATTCAAAATGTAACACCCCCAAAAATGTGTCGCAGCGGAAATATGTCAGGGGGCGTTACTTCATAATACAACAGCTCAAGATACAAGAGAACGACCTCTAAATGTGTCGTTTGTAAAACAATCTCGTTAATTTTCTGAAATCAAAATAATAGTTGTCCCATAATTGCATCACCATGAAAAACTTGAATGTAAAGACTCCAATGCACATCAAATAATCCAAGCATCTAATTCACCTGAGAAAAACATGCTTAAAAGTGTCAACATTAAAGTTGGTGAGTTCATAGAGTTTTGTAAGTATAAATGTAAATGTTGGAATCCAAAGATTTATAAAGTATGCATGACCATTTCAATCCTTATAATAATCGCCAAAAGTGTAAGAGTAAATGTAGAACCAAAAGAGTTTAGTGTTTATTGCTTCACCGCAATATAATGAAAAGTGTTCAGAAATTAGTAATGTTCAGTATGTAAGCATTAAAGAAAAAAAAAAGCATGATTCGGGGGTGGCCTCGTATCCCCACATGATCCCCCCGAACATGTAAATAACTTTCGTTTACCTGGGTGATGATAATCACCCGAACGGGATTGTCAATCCCGAATAGATCTATTTCAAAACCTAAGCGCAACAACATGGCCTATAACGTTTCGTTTGCTAAGTGAAGCTCAACTCACTCGAAACGATTATCAATCCCAAGATTAATCTATTTCATAAACATTCGCGCTCACCACTCCAAGTGATTTACATTTCATGACTAGCTTTGACGTAGCACTTAGTTGTATATAGCCCAATTCCGAAGCAAGATGATACAAACATTAATGTGTACCCATACGTGGGTTGATTCCATCTGCCACACCCTCGCAAGGTAGTGCTTGTTGGCCCCACGCAAGGCTCCACATACAAATGCAGTAATCCGAAATCATATCAAAAGCGTCAAAGATATGCATTTGTTACCAAAATAAAGTACAAATAATGTATCATCCATAAGACGAAGCAAGCAAAAGAAGTAATTAAAACCCGATTATTATCCAATCATGTAAATGTGTTTGTAATAGAAATTTGCAAAAATCATCAAGTATGCAACCCAAGTCTTGCTCAAATAGTATGATAAACAGATAATATAAAACAAAATAGTAAACAAGATTGTATTTGAGCCACGAAATTCTCCCCGAGATTTAGTAAAGTAAATGTAAAAACAATTGAAAGAGGACAAAAACTCACATCGATGATTGGAAGACTTATTGGCGGATCGTACACCCAATAGCGAGCGACTCACCAAGCCCACAACGACCCCAACGACACACACACACCGGCTCCCGCACGACAAACAACCAGCACCACCCGCGTTGCGACTACAATCTACAACAGCTCCAGTCCCCACCACTAGCTCCACCCACCTTCGACAATGCTTTTCTGAGCGCGTTCTTTCTCCCCCAACAATGACAACCGCTATCGTCAACCGTTTACCACCTCCTGACCTAAAACCAAAGACACTTTCTAGCGCCTTTAAAGTTGTAATAGTTTGGTGGTTGGTTAAATAATTAATCAAAAGCATATATAATTCGTAGGATGAATCATATAGCAGAGTATGTAATATACCCCGTATATACTACATATGAAAAATAAACAATTATACAATTCATATGGTGAATTGTATAATAAGGCAAACAATCAAATGAATAATTTGAAATACTTTGCAAATTTTACTTAAGAAACGTGAGTAAGTGATTAAACCAAATAATTCGACACGTTTTAGAAAATCACCTCTTAAATAAATAGAAGTTCTTAGCATAAAAGTAAAGGTACATTTTAAAGTCATGTACATTATGTTTTTAAAGCTTTTACAAAGGTTATGATGTTAATTCCCAGTTGACAATTATAAAATATAAAATAATATTTTAGAATCTAGTATATTGTTTCCTTGACGGTTTGCTAAAATAGTTATCCCATTTGAAAAGTATAGTTTTCGTTTGTTCATCCGGTTATTGAAGTGTTACCAATTAACAATCTTTAATTTATATAATTTAATCATTTTCAAATCAATCCGTGTTGCAATCTACTCGTGTGGTCAATATATTTAATTTGGCGAGACTAAATAATATGTGACACATTTATTTAACCATTAACCACCATTTAGTCCGGTTTTATAATTTATAAAGTCTTATGATTTATTCGATTTATATAAATTAAGACACACCCTTTGTGTATACCTTGTTATACCAAACGCACCCTTGAGGGTTTTCTACTAAACCAAACACCCCTTATGAGGCTGTCATCAAAACCAAACGCTCCCTATGCGTTTTAAAACCCCAAACGCACCATTTGGCTAGGTCGTTTAACAAAACCAAACACACCCCTAATGCCACTATGAAACCCTCCTATAGGTGTCCAACACTGCCAAACGCACTCCTATGTGACTATTTTTCTGTTAACCCCTTAGCGCGCATCACATGTATCTGTGTGACCACCTTCTATAGCAAACTTTTATGTGATCACTTCCATTCAGTCTTGCTGTTTACACCAACGAAATCCTCACGCACTCGCACTCTCGGGTGGCGACCACCCGAAACAACCACCTTGTGGTTGTGTTATAACAAACCTGGCGAACCCCTGTTGTTTCAACACGTATCCACTAAGCACCTTATTCATGGGTGTCCATACCCGACTAAATCGACAGAAACTAACTTATACAGGAAATAATATTGTCGGGAAGGCAAAAAATCTACAAGTGTTCATCGGATGCCACTCCTTTTTTACCAACTTCATTATCCTAGAAAATATGAACGAATTTGTTGAAAAAGGGCTAACAGAAGTAATATTCGGTAAACCTTTTAAAGAAAAAATAAGATTAGAAGAAGATATAAGCAAAGGAAGAATTTGGTTTAAGATTGGAGATGATAAAACCATCTTTAACATGCCTCGAGCCGAGAAAAGGCTCAGTAAACTGACCACCGAACAGCAGAACATAATGCCCCCCATTCTAAAAATTAGTGACGAGGATAAAGCTAAAGGAATTAGTCACCCATATCTTAAAATAAAAGAATTCTATAAAGGATGTTTGAATCTGGGGGAAGAGTATAAACAAGATTTGGAGGTTATTGACTGGATTAAACGGGGACATGCAAGTGTGCATGAACTAACTTAGAGCATCTTGAGTCTAACTTAAAGACTCGGTAATAAACAAAAGTGCTTGTCGGGAGACAACCCGTCTTTTATTTTCTGCATATTAGTTGGTTTTTGTTGGTTTCTCACTTTGTTTTGCAGGTTTTCTCTACGAAGAAATAGGAATTCGAAGTCTCCTCGATTCGTATTCATGTGGTAGTAAGGTTCTGTCTTGGCATAACCACCTAGGTTACGCCGTAACAGATTTTATTACGGCGTAAAGTCTTGCACTTGTTACGCCGTAAACCGTCTTAGTTCAAATATAAAAAATTTAAATCCACATGTTTACGGCGTAACCAATACCATGGTTACGCTGTAAACCTTTTCTGAAAAATAAAAATAAGTTTGAAACCTTTTAAAAATCGTGTATAAGTAAATGAACTTTGTGGGTGTGTTCCCTGTAAACCCTCACGAGACTTCACTCGTCCACTTGGGACACTAAGTGGTTTAAAAGGATTGTTGCATATGCTAAATGCAACTGCGATTCCTACGAAAGTGAGTTAGCTTGTAGTGTATATTTATCCATGAACGTTTAATGCTCTTTGTTGTCTAGTGATTTCAGGGGGAAATGAGGTTGTTCTATGGACACTCTGCAAGAAGTCAACTCTTGGATTTATCACTTGAAGAAGAGAGCGACACCCAGGGGAGTTTTTTTTGCTAATTCTACTTTTATTTCATAATTTCACTTCCTTAATTGTACAATAAGGACATTGTACAAAAAAATGGGGGGATGGGAGTAGAATTACCACATGACTTATATTTGCCTTTGATTTCTTAGTTTTCTTTGAAAAATGGTGCCAATTTTAAAATTTTGACATGTTTTTCTTACTAAACTAGAATACACATTATTATCATGTAACTAATTTGGTGAGGTTAAGCCTAATATTCTATTTTCATCTATTATACATAAAATCCACCAAGAATATGAGTGTGCCGGTAGTATTGTAGACTTTAGAACTTGGCATGTACATCCTGTTAAGACCTAATTGGTTAGTTGGAATAGACTGTTCAAAAAGGCAACATTTTAGGAAATCACCCAAAAAGCCTATATGTGTGTGTTTATCGGCTTGCCACACTGACTTGTCGACCTCCCCGTGTAAAACCCTAGTTACACTCTCTACCAGTGCAATATACCCCTAGATCACCTTGTCAACCCAATCCTGTTTAAACAATATATGTTTCATTACACCATTTCGCCTTAGCCTACCCTGTAGTCTTTATTTTCTTTGTGTTGAAATCCCTGGCTATTTAAGTTCATGGTTCGGGGGAATGGGAACGAAAACTTTATGCATTCGTGGAAGACTAATCATTTATGATCTATAAAGACCTCCCTTTCGACATTGTTTATCTCAAGTGGGGTGATGTGCGTATAATATCGGATGTTACAGTGGCAATAATTAAAGATATAAACTCCTGTAGCATTTGCATATTTATCATGAAGAAAATATGGTGCAAACTAAAAAGTCACCCATGTGCTAAAAAAATGTAAAGATGGTGCAAAATAAAAATAAAAATACGGAGCTAGTAGCCCATTATTGCACCAAGCCATCTCAACAAGTATAAAGAATGGAGCTAGTAGTCCATTATTGAAGATCAGGTTTTCGAACTCAGACTTTTGGACCTTGGATGGACAGTAGCTAGCTATGACAATCTTAGTTTACTTTAGACTATTTGTTTCGTGTTTTTATCTTAACAACCATTTTAAGTGTATCCCATGTCTATCCTTACCCTTTATATCACCCAATAAACTAAATATCACCCATGTTTCCTTGGAGACTGTTTATACCCTAATTCTAGTTTGTAGAGACTTGTGTACTTTCCAAGCTTATGATAGAATACATACTATGACTGTGCAATTAAGTGATCACCCCAAAATTGAACACTTAGATTAGTAATGAGAGTTGAGTGTTTTTTATCCCTTTTTCGTGAGGTGTTCGGCTCTGATGTTTTCTAGCATAAGTAGCTTATAAATTCATTTTTTCAAGTCCAATTGGGGAAATTTTTTTATGAATTATTCTAAACGGTTCTACTTGAGGGCAAGTAGAAGTCAAGTGGGGAGATATTTGATAATATCAAATAGTTAATACATTTTAACATCAAACTCCCTATAAAAATGCTTACAAATATGATATTTATGTATGAAAACGTTACTTAATTGTTTATTATTAGTTTTTAGGGACCAAGTGAGCATTTTAGCAAAAGACAAGGGATTTGGACAAGAAATGCACCAAAGTGAAGAGCCCAAGGAACTTTACGGCGTAACATCCCCGAAGGATTACGCCGTAACATACTTCAACGAAGAAATGAGTCATCACACCCTTTACGGCGTAACGTGTCTCCAAGATTACGCCGCAACATTTAAATATACTAAAGATGATGTGTCTGACTCAGCATTACGGCGTAACATATGCGACAGGGTTACGCCGTAACACCCTTTTATGCCTAAAATATGGGAGGATTACGTAGCAAGATTACGACGTAACATCCTATAAGGTGTAACATTTCTCATTTTTCATGTCATTGTACGACTCTATTAATGATCACTATTTATTTTAGTCCGATACGCGTTACTTTTAATATTTACTTTAAGCTAAACCGCGTAGACTAGAAATAATCAATTAATGTAAACGGTCATAAAATAAATTGAGGTTTACATCCACCAAGTAATATATAATTGCTAGGAAGATAAGTATGTACTTTGCGTATTATATTTCTATTGGTCACGTAAAAGGGTTACGTTTCGCGATAAAATACATTTGGACACACCCCGGAAATACTTAGACATACCTAGACTCAAACCAATACCCACTTTGAAAGCCTAAACACAAAATTTAATCAAATCTTGTGTTTATATCACTTGAGTGCCGAATGTGGGCAAGTAAACCCACATGAAAATCGTCCTTGGTGATTTATTTGTTACAAAAGTCTCCTAATTATCTTAACAAGTACTAGTACATCCATGTCCCATTTAATACATGTCCTAATGGTCCCCTAATGACCTTTTATCCATTGGATATTAACCCATTTCTCCCTTCTATCTCTTGGTGCCGCGGCTCAAAAGGAAAGAACACACAAAAACCATAAGATATCATATCCTAGCAAATCTTGTACATCAACTAACTAATTAATACATGTACTTAGTGGTTTAGCTAAATACTATGTGTGACTAACTAAAAACCACAAAACCACCTCTTAGGGCACGGTTTGGTTTTGTTTAAGTGACTAGGAAAGTTAACTAGCATAATGCCTATAAATACTCACTTAGCCTCACCATTTGACACTCTTGTTAACTCACACACGCTCAAATCGCTATCTCTCTTGTTCGGGATACAAACCGCAAGCAAACACCACCCGCTTTTTTATTCTTCGAGCATATAAGCACTAAGATTGTCACACAAGGGGTATACGAGCTAGGGATTGGTACACTACGCGTCCACTCCTCCATCTATAGGCTATAGGACCCTTGTAAGTCACGACAACACTTTATGTTTCATAATATCTTTTTCTTTTGATTTGTTAAACGTATGTCACGTAATATATAAAGGGTGCGTGTCTAATGTGGCGTATGATTTCATTTGTGAGGGCAAGGGCTCGTTAAATCACATGAACAATAATGGTGAGGGACAAGCTAGTGAATTCAACATAACCTATAACCTAAGCACGAAAATATAAATAACTATACGTAAACTATTGTTGTAAACACGATATCTTTTCCTTTGATTTGTTAAACGTATGTCGCGTAACATGTAAAGGGTGCGTGTCTAATGTGGCGTATGATCTCATTTGTGTGGGCAAGGGCTCGTTGAAACGCATGAACAATGATGGGGAGGGACAAGCTAGTGACTTCAAACGTAATCATTAACCTAGGCACGAAAATATAAATAGCTACACGTAAACTTTCGTTGTAAACAAATTAAGACAACTTAGTAATGTGTATACGACCCTAATAAACACTTGCATGAAAGAGGCGACGTGTTTATGAACTAGATGCATGACCTTTTTGCCGCTAGGGCCTTTTCGAATAACCATATAAGTGGCAAAGGAAGGCAACGGACCTTAATGGACCCGTAGCCCGTTACGCGAGCCCAACGCGAGCCCAATGCGAGCCCATAAGCCTTAATAAGCCTAAGCAGCTTATTCGTGTGCTTACACGGCTTAATGAGCTTAATATGAACTTAAGGACCTAAATAAACCCTTCGGCATGCTTCGCGAACCTAAGTGGGCCGAATTGCCCATTACCGAGTCCACAAATGGCCATGCGCCACGAATAAGCTCCCACAGCTTATTGGGAAGCTTAAACAACCCATAAGTCTTATAAAATTCCTAGGAAACGTTATTGGACCCAAGAGAATTAATACCAAACCACTAGAACCCTTACCGGGTTTCTATCGAGCCCAATAGGCCCAACAGCGGGCTTATTAGCTTATCGAATAAGCAAAATAAGCAACTGACCCTCTAAGTGCTTAACGGACTAAAACAAAGTCATCGGACCTCAATGGGCCGAACCAAAGAGGTTAAAACCTCTTCGGGTCATTAATGGGCCCGAAAGCCCATTAACAAATGCTTATTGGCTTATTTCCAATAAGCTGAAAACAAGACAGATTAAGCTAAGTTGAAACGAATAGGAAATAAGCTAAAATGCCTAAGAAACCATTAAGGCTCTTATCGGGTTAAGTTATTGGGCCCGTAAGCCCAATAAGCTCGAAATAAGCTTCAATAAGCTCACCGAGCTTATTTTAAGCTTAACAGCCCCACATGAGCTTGTTAAAGGCTTTCGGACTCATTAAAATCATTTTGGACCTTTAATAAGCTAAACGGACCTTAACGGGCCCGATAAGGCCCGTTAAGCCAAAAATAAGCTCGAATAGCTTATTTATAAGCCGAAATAGTTTTGTTGGCTTATTTGGATTAAATAAGGCCAAATGCCACTTGTCGGGATTTAATTGGGATGAAAATGCAATTTTTACAAAGTCGGAGGACTAAAAGTGTAAATTTACAAACTAAAGGGTGAAAACTGTCAATTATTAAAGTTGACAAGTCCAGGGACTGTTCTTGTAAATTCTGGAAACTTAGGGATTTAAGTGAAATTATAAGGACCTAAACTACCTTTTTGTAAACTTAGGGGACTAATTTTGTCATTTCTGAAACTAAAAGGTTTAAAATATAAAAGTGTAACAACTAGGAACCTAAGGGTATATTGGTGAAACAAAAAGTGAGTAAATAAAACGCTTAACGAGTCGGTCAAACATTTAGATATTCGGACATTGAACGGGTTTAATAACAAGTTAATAAATAAGTATATTTATTAAT
>BQNB010005131.1:62343-103723 GCA_026074375.1 Tanacetum coccineum
CGTAGACATAAAATTTGTATACATTAGTTAGTTTGTCGAAAAATTGATTTCGAACCAAAACCCCATATTTATTTTTAAATCACTCACGTTAGGAACATAATAAAACTGTTATTATGCATTGTTAATACAACTTAAAAACGTTTTCAAACACATGCATAATGATCTCATGAACAAATTTTGAGATACATAATTCATATGTATTTTTTGACTTGTTTGGATGAGCAAAATCAAATTAAGGAGCGTTTGGGTTAACTCCTAAGACTTTATTTAGGTCGAGTTAATCGTTACTCCACAATTGTCACATTTAGGCACACTAGAAACAATGTCATACAACATTACAAATAAATGATAATAAAATGTGACCTTAATATTTTCTTTATAGGTAATCATGCCTCGTAAATCATCTTAAGGACCTATAAATTTAAGACAATAATTCAATGATTTCCCTTGAGTACCCACAATACCCATACAACTGCTTTACCTAAAAAGAAAAACTAAGAAACCTTGAAAGTCGCTACATCCGTATGGTTCTCCATTTTGAGTGTTTGAGCAAAAAGTGTGTTGAATAGCCGTCTTAAGATTTCAAGACTCCAACACTTTGAGATTTCCAGATTTATAAATACCCCACCAACGTTGTTGTTTCGTTCAAAAGGTCCTATATTAAGCATAAGAAAACAAGTGCAACTCCATCTTCGGTGTATTCGTTTGGTTAGACTCTAAATAATAACCTAAAACTGTACAGGAAGTCAATACGTCGTATCCATACCCCAGGATACGCCGTATTGATACATGTATACGCTGTATTCATTTAATGAATACGTTGTATAGACTGTGCTGAAAATAAAGACTAGATAACGTCCAGATAGTCAATACGCCGTATCCATAGGGTTTGGATACGCCGTATAGACAGTCTGGGAAGACAGACTCGATAAGAAATTGAAAATTACATTCTGGGTTGTCTCCCAACAAGCACTTTTATTTACAGAAAAGTATTTAAGTTAGACTTGCCCCAATTTAATCCCATCCTTTGATGTTCGGTTGTCGTAACGACTTCTTTACAAGAAGTTTTACAACTCCCTAGGCAGTGCACCTAATCGTTGTAGTGTAGTATGGGCAAGACTCGGGGTTGTTTATCGTTCACTAGGGGAATAGGTTAGGAAGGCTTGATCATGGCCTAACAGAATTTTAAGGGTTGAGGGAATTAGGTCGAGTTAATCGTTACTCCACATTTGTCACATTTAGGCACACACTAGAAACAATGTGCATAACAAATTACAAGTAAACGGTAATAAAATGTGATTTTATTCTTTTTCTAGGAAATCATGCCTCGTAAGTCATCCGAAGATCACAAAAATACAAGAGCCTATATTCCAATAATATCACATGAATACCGTACACCTATAAAAGAAAAACTAAGAAACCTTGAAAGTCGTTGCATTCATGAGGGTCGGGTGGTTTTTGAAAACTTTGCGGATCTAAACTATGTTCGGTCTTTGTTCAGCTTTGTCGAGTTTGAGTGTCTCCTTGAAATTAATGACCAAATTTGTCCTCGTTTCATACTTGAGTTTTATAGTCAATATCAATTAAACTATTCCGACGAAGGTCAAATGTTCATCGAATTTGTGATTCAAAATCAATTCTTTTCTTACTCTCTTGAAGAATTTGCTCAAATTCTTGACATACCTTGCGAGGGTGCCTGCGTCTTTACTGACAAGTGGTCACTTGACGAGTTGGCATATGGTGTCCCTACGGATGGTCCATATCAAACCAACCCTCCTTCTCCTGATGACATCATTTCGTCTATTCGAATTGATCGAGAAGGTCAAGTCCGTCGCATCCGTCATGAGGAAGAAATTGATGTTCTTGAATATCAAATTCTCACTCGTGAAATTGTGCCAACCTTGAAGCCTTTGGAAGAAATTATCCGGGAAAACATTTTCTGTCTGGGGGGTAATCGGGACCATGTTCCCGCGTGTCTTTGTTACATGCTTTATTGTGTTGTACACTCCGAAAAGTTCAACCTTGCCTATTATATGGCAAAACGAATGGAGTGAGTCACTAAACAAAAGCGGTTAATCTTACCCTATGGTATGTTATTGACCCGTTTGTTTAAACTCGTCATGAATGAAAATCATGAATTGTACAATAAGTCTTATGTCTTGTATGATCGTGTCATGAATCCTCTTGCCGCTCAACAAGAGCGAAAGACTAGAAAGGATCGTGGCACGAGAAGAGTTTGTCACTCCACTTCTTCTTCTTCCGCCTTTGACCAACCATCCTCCTCTCATCTTAACGATGATGATGGAAATGGCGAAGGGACCTCTTGTGCAAGCACTCCTTCCCCCATTCGTTATGTCAATTCGTTAACAAATGAAGTTCTTCAAGTTTTCAAAACCCACCTAACATTGAACCTCACTTGGAACCCTTTTATACCCGTCAAACCGAAATCATCAACCGTCAAGTTCAGATTCGAGACGAGCAACGTGGTGGATTAAGGTCAGTCGGGAAAGGTCTTAGAAACTTATGGAGAAATATCAAGAAGTGAGAAATATGGAAATGTGTTTTATGACATTATTAACTATATTATTTACTACGTAATGAAACTTAAGTATTTAAACTTACATTACTTAGTGGTAACTTAGTATGTAGTGCGGGCAATATAACTTGCCTTGGATGATCCTTCGATTTTATCATCCTAAATACTTGTTTGCATGGAACTTGATACACTATAATTACCTATATGATGATATGCACGCTTATCTATTTGTTAATATGTATACATGTGTCTCTTTGATTGAACTTTGGATGGTTAGTTTTATGAACTTAATTGTTAAGTGTTAGATGATTCATGATGAAATAGAATTGATTGCAAAAAGAAAAATTTAGGAAAAATTTTCTGTACAGGGCTTACAGAAAATTAGGAAGAACTGGAAAATTTCCCGTCTCCAGAGAACGGCCCTCATAAATAAGAGGCGGCCCCCTAATATATCTAGGACCGCCATGTAATTATGGGACCGCCATCAGAAGTCACGAAAATTTTACTGTGACTACCTGATTTTTTGTGCAGTTGACCATTCTCTCTTAGACCCAGCTAAACTTCCTACATTTTGCTAAATCACTTTTGGAATCTATCCCCTTAATCCTCATGCTTTTCTACTTTGATCATATGCTTTCTAATTAAATAAGTCATCCTTCCCATTCTTCTTACCATCTTCATCTTCCTCAAAACATTCTATCATGAATTCCACCAAAGCTTCTTCTTCTAACCCTTTCAAGAAAATCAAACTAACCATAATCCCTCCTAGAAAACTATTTGTTAACATCTTTAGTGATGAAGATGTCACCACCACACCTTCTCCCATAACAACTTCTTCATCTCCAACTCCTCCAAATGCACCATCAAAAACTCCATCTACAAATCAAATCTCATCAAGCCAAGAGAACACATCATCTTCTTTTCAATCAAAACTTCAACTTTCACCACCATCATCAAATGAACCAACTTCTCCTCAACCTTTAAACCCTTTGCTTTATAACATTTTGGATGTTCCTTCTAGACCTTTAAACCCTCAACGACTTCAAAGTCATCCTTCTTTGGATATCACACTTTCTTTGTCACCAATCACTCCTCTTGATCACATTCATGATACTCCATCACCACCATCTCCACCACAACCTCAACCACCTATCATGGGCCACCCTCTTTACTACAACTACCATGACTACCATGGGTCAACTTGCATATGTTGCTTTCACAACCAAACTCTTTTCTTAACCCTAAGAGATGAGATGAACATCATGTTTGCTCATCTTGAGTATCTTCTCACTACCGCAATCACCTCACACTTTCCACCTCCACCTTGAAATGGCTTCAAAAATTTTCATAAATGTGTCACCCCAAACCTTTTTGCTCAAAAAGTCATCCCCTATGAATCATGAATCATTTAGGACTTATGTAGTATTATATTTCTCTATCTCATGAAGCATGTTTAGATTGTAGTGTACCTTATGAATTAATGGTCTCTTGGGTCGTATTAGCTCTATCTTTATTTTATGTTGTATGAATGTATCACTTGCATTTGCTATTGTATGAGTTTCTTGATTGTTGAATGAAACTCTCTTTTGGATGACTTAAATTCAATGTTATGATTAAAAGATATTTGTCTTGCACTTGTACTTCTAACTTTGTCTTGTAGCAAACAATTCTCATAAGATTGATCCCTTGGTGCATCGAACAAGGGGGAGCATACATCAAGGGGGAGTCTTGATATCGTCGATTTCTTTCTTCCTACAACTACTCGACGATCATCCTTTTTGAATTTGACAAAAAGGGGGAGAAATGGAACAAAACTCTTTAATAATTTGGTAACTTTTAATTTTATACAAAATGAGTTTACATTTTGTCATCATAAAAAAGGAGAGATTGTTAATACAAATAATGTCTAAAAACGTTATTTATATTTTTCGACCTCTCAACGTTTTGATAATAACAAAATGTAAAAATGTTTACGATAAAATTAAACGTTTACAAATTATTAATCGTAAAATTCTATTTCTAAGATTAGTAATCACTTAAGGTATGAACAAACAAATCATTAAGCATGATTAGTGATTAAGAAAATATTTTTCTCCTATCCATTACAATTTTACAAAAGAATTTCACAAAATTAATTATACAAAATATTTTCTAATTAAAAGAAAAGTTTTATTAAAAACTTAAAATTTGAAATTTAAATTTTTTCCCCAAAATGAAAGGTTCCATACCAGATACAACATTCCTCACAAAAAGACAAAAAAAAGGGAGCGTAGTCTACTAGGACGCCCCCTTATAGGCCTGGCGGCCCCCGGATATATCTGGGACCGCCAGGACCGCCCCTAGTGACCGTTGAATTTTCTTGCCTATAAATACTGCTTCATTCCTTGCAGAAAATCAGACCTCTTTGCGCGAAATTTTCAGATAACTTTCTCTCTCTAAAAATCTTCTTTCTCTCTCTAAATCTCTTGATCACTAACATTCTTAGATCTTGTTTCAAGTGATCTAATCTCTTCTTCTCATCTCTTCTTTCTCATTCAAGTGCAAGAGAAGAACATTCGTATTCGCCAAGAAACGAATTGTTATTTAGTGATCTCTCATCTCTTCTTCTAAGTACCAAATCTCTATTGTAATTATCTTGTGTATTTGTGTGATTCGGATAGTGTGTAAATCCGATAGTGTAGATCTAGTGATTGTGAAGTAGTCGATTGGTTCTAGCTAAGATTAGGACTCGACATTTAGCTTAGTGTTGGAAAATAACGTAAGCGACGTGTAAACGGTTTTCTCCGCCTAAAGGGAGCTTGTTGACATAGTGAAATCTCGAGTAGGATACTCGGGGAGTAGAGTAGGGCGAAGAAGTGCCTCGTATCCGAACCACTATAAAATCTTGGCATCTTGGTTTGATTGTTCCTTTCCTTATCTCTTCATATTATTGTCATTATTATTTAGCTTTAGTTTAGATTGTTATACTATTTGTTCATATTGTGAATTGATTAAACATACAACTCGAATCTAAATATTTTGAAAGCAAACTTTTAAAATGTAAAACGAACCTGTAAACTATTCAACCCCCCTTATAGTTTCTACAACAAGTAATAACTTTTCAATCGTGTAATGCTTTATTGATAAAAATCAAAGTATTACAATGTGATATGGATCGCACAAGTTGAATGACAATGTAATATTACCCTTTAAACAAGTAAACTTGATATTGAAACAAGTTTACAAGCGAACTTATCTAGACAACTGATTGAGACAGCTGACTTCAGTTAAGTTCGAAAGGAGTAAATGTCTAATAACAAATAACAATTAAAGCGACAACATTTACTCCTTACTACATTCTCTATTTATACTAGTACAAGGTTGTATCCTGGGTGGAAGCAGTTGCGACGTGTCAAGAATCTTGTAGAGGTCGTACGAGGCATTTAATGCACGTTCATTCTTGGAAACATCCTGCCCATACTTTAGTGAACAGTTCTGCCAACTGTTCACTACTTTTACCAACTTTGTACTAGGTACTGGCTTTAACTCAAACTACTATTTATCCCGCCATAAATACGTATTGAGTTTCCCGCCTAAACTTTAGAGAACAACTTAAGCTCATCTTGCTCTTCTTCAAAGGGTAACAGGATAGTCAGAGTATTGCCACCTCTGAATCTCCTTAGAACCTCAGCGTATTTCTTCTACATACCGGTTGATATCCATCCTAGCTGACGAGTATGTCTTCAAGTAATCTTTGACTTCCTTGACGATGTCTTTAACTTGAATACGTCTAATGTTGCTCTCTGAGGCTTTGCACTCAGAGAGTCCTTTCATTACCTCTGAGTCCATCACTCAGAGGTTCTTTAATACTTAGCCTAATTTCTGTTTAAATCTAAGCAAAGATCATTGGGCTCTAAATTGGACCAACAGTTTACCCGGTTGGGCCATTAATACAAGCGGTGTCGGTTGATTCTGGTATGGATGTAAATGGCTCGATCTGTTTGAGATGGTTAGATAATCAACCACGTGGGTCTATTTTGTACATATGTTTTGGAAGTGGTGGGACCCTTTCTTTTGATCAAATCACCGAGCTAGCCATATGATTAGAAATAAGTGACCAAAGATTTATATGGGTGGTTAAAATCCCAAATGATCAAAAGGCAGTTGCGGCATACTTCAATTACAGTGGCCATAACGACACTTTTGACTTTTTACTAGATGGGTTCATAGAAAGAACCAAAGACCGTGGGCTCGTAGTTCCTACGTGGGCACCACAAGCCCAAATCTTGAGCCATGGATCTACTGGTAGATTCTTGACTCACTGTGGCTGGAATTCAGTTCTTGAAGCTGTAGTTCAAGGGGTACAGATGATTGTTTGGCCACTTTATGCAGAACAAAAGATGAACGCATTAATGTTGACTAAGGGTTTGAAGGTTTCATTGAGGGATAAGTTTAATGAAAATGGCATTGTGGGTCGTCTAGAGATTTCCAGGGTTGTTAAAGGTTTATTAGAAGGAGAAGAAGGAAAATGGATACAAATTTAGATGCAAAAGTTTAAAGAATCAGATGCAAATGTGCTTAGCGAAGATGGGGGTTATGCAAAAACACTAGATCAGTTAGCGTACACGTTAATAAACAAAATCTAGTTTGTGTACATATGTATCCTTTTTTTAATATAATTTTGTTTTCTTATATTGATATGAATCCATGTTTGAAAAAGATTTTGGTTTAATTTTAATAAATGATCATATTGTATGTGTTGCATAACCTAGCTGGTAGTGTGAACACTTGATTACAATTTCACATTTGCAAATTAAACAAGAACAATAACGATAAACTCTCGAGAAATTTATAAAGTTGATTGTAAGGTACGGTTAAATTCATAACAACAACGATAGCCAATCCCGACTGAGCAGGGTATGGGGGAGGTGGTATGTAGGCATATCATACCTCTACCCTTGGGAAAACTCGCGTGATAGAACACCAACAAAATTTTATTTTTTATTTATTTTTTATTTTTTTCAAAAGCATATTAAAGCAAGGAGACAAGGCAAGTGAAGATAACGTAGCCAAAAATAAAAGGCAAGCAAATGACACATGACAAAAGAAGCAAATCATAAAGGCAAAAAATAAATGCACCAAAAGGACCAAACATACAAAAGGAAGGAAGGCAAACAAATAAAACAAGGTGCGGATTAATTATCTTATGAAAATCTTGTATATAAGAGTAAACTACACATATGGTCCCTCTGGTTTGCGTTGACTTGCAAGTTTGGTCCTTTGTCTTTTTTATGCATACACTTCTTAACTTAGAAACCTTTAACACTGGGAGTCCTTTAACCAAACAGACATTAAATTTAACTTGCATATGAGGGTAAAATTTTCATCGGATTTAAGACATATTAAACTCCAAATCTTAATCGTTTGGAAAAAGGGTGAGGTTGGTTTAACAGCGGATGGTGATGGTTCATGGTGGTGTGATTTAACGGGGATGTTGGTGGGTGCGTGATGGTGATGGTTCGTGGAGGTTTTTTCATAATTTACCTGAGCTTCTTTTTATGAGGGTCGGCGTGATTTATTTGAGGCTTTTTTTACTTGAGGCTTTTGTTAATTGGGTTTCTTTTTTAAATTTAATTAGGAGTTATGTTAATTGGGTGTTCAAGAATTGACATGTCAATTCAATGATTATGATTGCAAGATTATTGGTCTAACTAGTGATTTGATTTTCTAGCTTTAGAGTTTGATTTATTAGGTGAAAAATGTTTAAATTAATAAACTCTTTTATATGTTAAAATCTGTGTTTATGTTTGTATGTGCGATCTAGATGGATGGTGCTTTTTGTTTAGACGGGAGGGAGTGGCCGTGACATTGGCCTGCTCACCGAGCCAGTCACGGGCCAACTCCAAAACACCCCTAAGCCTCACGCGTGAGGTGTGGGTTTTTTTGGCTATGAGTGGTAACTGCCTCACCAAACGTAAAGTTGTTTTTTGTGTGGACCCCCTAAATTTGTTACCGTTTGTATTATAAAAAAAATTACACTACCATATTTTCAAATATAAATACCTATAAACATCACCTACAGTCATTCATTTATTTAACACAAACTCTCTCAACTTCACCTTTCTTATACACACTTTCTTTAAAACGCACATTATGGCTATGGAACCAAACAAGGTGAGACGAACTACCATTAGGCGACTACGTCAAGAACTTGTAACTAATGTCGAAATGGCTAACAATTTGTTGCATGAGTTAAATTAGTATCTGGGGCAATTGCTTAGCCGTGCTCTGGAATTATTGAGGGTGGAAGCGCTGTCTGATCATCCCCTCATCAAGTACGGTTTTAATGCTTTGGAAAGGGCGAGATTTGCCGATATGACAAACTCAAACAACTTGGTGGCAGTTAGGACCGAATTGCTATGATCCAATGCTGACAAAGAACAAATGATTAACCATTACAGAACAATATAATGGTTCGAGTCATGTTTTAGTTATTTAATTTCGTACGCTTATGTTTTTAATTATCTATGTAACGTTTTAATTATCTATGTGACGTTTTTAATTTATAAATAAATGTTTTAGTGATAATTTACGGTTTTAATTTCGTACGTTTACGTTGATAATTTACGTTTTTAGTTTATGAATAAAAGTATTTAAAATAAAAACAGGTATGAATGGTGAGGTGCGGTGGACCATAAACCACTTGAATGGTGGGGTATGGTGAGAGGAGAGAGGAAGTTGGGGTGTCGCTGAGTATTAGATGATAAATATGGCCTAAGCCCGGCTTGTGGGTTTGGGTCCATTAGGGTTTCCAGGTTATTGTCCTTATAAATATTTGATGAATAATACAAAACATCTGACGGGGTTTTCATTGTCTAACATGGTATCAGAGCGGGTCTGATCCTCAAACCTAGGTGGCTATGTTGAGCCGCCTCCCCCAAACCCTACCCCCGTAAAAAACCCTAAAACTCTAAATACCATTCTTCCGTTCCAAAATTTGTGTTGGTGATTTGTGCTAGGGTCACGGATCTAATCGACGTATTTGTTTATTTTTATTTATGTCGTGAAATTTGTGCTAGGTCACAAAATCCATACGAACGTTATGATACTTGTTTATCCTGTCCGGGCTAACTTGGTTTTATCCCGTATGAACAAAATAGATACTTTGGGTTATCCGGTATGAAACAACAAGGGTTTATCCGGTTTGTGAATTTTAGGTTTGAAGATTTGTCATCACATGTTGGCGGATTTCTTCAACAACTAATTATGTTCGTGTGCGACGCTTTGATTTTGTTGATGTTTGAAGATCGGTCTTCGCTTGTTGTCGGATGCCTTCGTCAACAAGTTATGTTTTTATTATGTTAATGTTTTTTTTCTTTTTCTTGTCTAGTTTACTACTTCAGTCCGAGCTTTCGCGATTTCGCCGCTCGGCATACGGGGGAGTATTAGAAGATAAATATGGCCCAAGCTCGGCTTGTGGGTTTGAGTCCATTAGGTTTTCCAGGTATTTGTACCTTCTTAAATTATTTGGGATGAATAATACAAAAACAATCTCACGGGTTTTCGCAGTATCTTAAACACTGGGTGGATGGTGAGGTGTGATTACCACTACGTCGAGTCTTATTGATGGATGCTTTATTTTTGAAGTTTGATTTGGGTAGATGAAATGTAAAGGGTTTTATTTATGGTTTTGATGATTTTAATAATTGCTTTTGAGGTGGTCGGAAATAATGGTGGTAGTGGTTAGTGGTGGTTGGGACGGTGGGGTGATATATAATTATATATGAATGAAGAAGAGATGTTGAAGATGAGGGCATTTCTATCTTTTTTGTTCTTCAAACCATGCATTTTAATACAGTCAAATTAATAGAAAAGATGGTTAAGGATCAAAACTCATAATCGGTTCGAAACCACAAGAAGGGTATTTGAAAAAAAAGTTTAGAGACTAAATATGTGATATTTGACAAATTACAAGAACTATTTATGTAATTAACTCTTATTACTAGTATTATAAGTTTTTTTTTCTTATTGTCAGCTTATGAATAATTTAGGAGAGGCAATGAGCAATGGTTTATTTAATGGGCTCTAGAGCAGGAAAATCATCATAAGTGCATGCCTTAAGCAGGCTAGTAAAGTTACTGGGACACATGACGTATCTCATATAACTTACATGCAATGGACGAATTTTTAAAAATCGAATAACCTAAGGTTAATTACTCCTTAAAAATTATTCTTCCAATATAGTAGGCCGTGTAATTTCTAGACTACTATATTTCTATCTTCGGGTTTTAGGCAAAGTTACTAATCCTAATAGTTAAAGGGTAACTTATGAAAAAGCCTAAACCTAAAAATATCTATATAATAAAAATTCTGATTATATAGAAATAATGAAAAGTGGAGGGGTGGTTTTTGTAAAACCTCTTAGGGTTAATATACCCTAGTGTTGTGTGTCCCCTTTTGTTTATCTGTCCGCCTCTTTTCGTCTGTGTGTGGAGTTCGTCTCCTTTGTGAGGCGTTCGTCTCTCTTCTCTGTGGTGTGTAACCACGATTGGGATGGCGATTGTTAATCACTCTTCTCCTTCTTCTTGTGTTCGTAACCACGGGCTCCCTGATTTGTTCGTGCGAAAACTAGGGTTTCGCAAATTGGGGATCTTGCTAAAAACCGCCGTTAATATGGGGTTTTTCTTTGGATAACCGTGAATCAACTGATGATTCACTCGGATTCGAATATCGATTCTTCAAAGAGGTGTGTTTGTTCCTTCTTGATGTTTTGATTTCTGTCCGTTTTTGTGATGACTTTCGTTATCCAAGTGTGGTTTATAATTCTGTTTCGAATCTGAAAAAAGTGCATAACCCTTTTGATTTTTCGGGCTTATAATTTTCGGATTATTGTTTTGATAAGTTTGCAGGGATGAAACCCTTTTGTTGCTAGTGTTTATACACTCGGTAGCAATTGTTGGGGTCTCCTTTTTTTCGAAGATTTGTTTTAAACACAAAGATGATTTTTTGATTTGTGTTTCCTTGATTTGCAAACTGTTTTCTGGAAAGATTTTGGTGCGGTTGTTCTTTGATTCGAAACTGGAACACAAAAATGGTATATGATGAATCTTGGTATATGATGAATCCTGCTCTGATACCAATTGTTGGCCCATTTCTATGGATCTTTAATCATCAATATACCAGAAACAAGAAAAATCTGAATTTTCTATTAATCATTCATCATTGTCATCATACATTTGTTCTATAAATCTGTTCCTATTTATACAAAGTGAAAGGGTGTGATCAACCATCGTGTTGGTTCGTATAAACCAAAGGTTGTGACCCTTTGAAAATAACTGTTTTTATAGTTATTAAACTGTTTTCCTATAACCGCTTTTAACTGTCATTTTTGGCCAGCGGATTGGGATTACTCGGATTGGGTTTCGGCCCAATATTCTCTCCCGTAATCATAATCGTTGTGTCTTCAATGTCTTCATTTTCGTTTGATCCTTTAAACCATTTTGAGATAATAGTGCTCCAAAAGTGTGTCTTGACTCTAGGCTTTCTTCTGTTATTTTCTTCGATTTGTTGATCTTCCACACTTAGTTTATCATGCTCTTGATCATGTCCTTCTTTATCTTCCTCTAAAATAATTTCTCCAAACTTTGAGTCTTCATGATCATAGTCTTTAGCAAACCAAATACTTTTATTTGTTGGTGTATCCTTGCTAGATTTCTTTTGAGTCTTGTTGAAGCTTGTGGATGCCATTAACAATGTTGGTTTTAGATCTTCTTCCACAAGGTTTGATGCTTCTCGTCTTTGTTGTGTTTGATCTCTTTTACGGCAATGTGAGGCATAATGTCCATATTCATTGCAATTATAACATTTTACTTTGCTGAAATCTCTAGGCTTTCTCATTTCTTCATTGTAATCTTGTGAGAAACTTTCTTCTTTTCCATGTTGTCTATTATCGTTGTGTTTTGTAAATAATAGTTTATCTTGATCTTCGAATGCTTTTCCTTTCTTAACCTTTATTCTTTCTTCGAAGGTTTTCAATCTTCTGATTGCTTCTAGAATAATTTGCATTCGAATTGCCCATGTTGTGTAGTTTGCCCCTTTCAATATAGGGCATTGAAAATGGGTTGTTGGCCCAATTTCGTTTATCTTAGAAGTATTATCTTTTTCACACATTTTTTAAAAATTTGATTATTTGAATCTGATATAATATTCTTATAAAACCTTTGAAAACTTTGTTAATTCTTTAAAAAACCTTAATAATGTAAATCTTAAAATCTTTTAAACTTAAAATTTTTATAAAGCCTTAAATCTTAGAACTTTTAATCTTTATTTTTTTTAAAAACCTTAATCCTTTATATATTACTTATCATAAACCAAATAAGTAAAATCTTTAAAAAAAACTTTCTTATCGTAAGCCAAATAAGAAGTCTTGAAATTTTCTTATCATAAACCAAATAAGAAGTTTTGAAATTTTAAACCGAATAATCTAAGGTTAATTACTCCTTAAAAATTATTCTCTCGATATAGTAGGAAGTGTAATTTTTTGACTACTATATTTCTATCTTCGGGTTTTAGGCAAAGTTACAATCTTAATATCTAAGGGGAAACTTATGTAAAAGCCTAAAATTAAAATATCTATATATAAAATGATGTATATGAAAGTTGAAAAGTGGAGGGGTGGTTTCGGTTTATATGCAAAACCTGTTAGGGTTAATAGTTAACCCTCGTGTCCCTTTTGTTTTGACCGCCTCTTTCTCTCTGTGTGTGGAGTTCGTCTCTTGGAGTTCGTCTCCTTGGGGTCTCTTCTTCTTCTCTTGTCTGGTGGTTTTGTCCGCCGACTGAGATGGCGATTATGATCGCTCTTCTTCTTGTGTTCGTAGCCACTGGTTCCCTGATTCGATTGTGCGAGTATTAGGGTTTCGCTACAATGGGGATCTAATAAAAACGCCGCGAGATTGGGGTTTTCTTTGGATAACTAGAATCGGTGATGATTCTATTGAGGTTTCGAATATTGAATCTTTAAAAGGTGTGTTTGTTCCTTTTTGATGATTTTAATTTTTCTGTCCCTTTTTTGTGATAACTTCGCGTTATCCAAGTGTGGTTTCTTATTTGTTTTCGAATCTATTGATGAAAATTGTGCCTAATCCCTTTGATTTTCGGGGCTGTATTTTTCCGTTTGTTGTTTGATAGGATTTGCAGGGTTGAAACCCTTCGTTGCCAGTGAGTGTTCACTTGGCGGCGATTGTTGGATTCGCCTTATGCTTAAACCGTTTTGACAAACACAAGATAAATCTTGATTGTGTTTGTACGATTGCAAAACATTTTCTGGAAAAATCTTGGTGCAATTTTTTTGATTCGAAACGAACACAGTGAGAGTTTATAAAACGGTATATGATGAATCTTGGTATATGATGAATCCTGCTCTGATACCAATTGTTGGCCCATTTCTATGGATCTTTAATCATCAATATACCAGAAACAACAAAAATCTGAATTTTCTATTAATCATTCATCATTGTCATCATACATTTGTTCTATAAATCTGTTCCTATTTATACAAAGTGAAAGGGTGTGATCAACCATCGTGTTGGTTCGTATAAACCAAAGGTTGTGACCCTTTGAAAATAACTGTTTTTACAGTTATTAAACTGTTTTCCTATAACCGCTTTTAACTGCCATTTTTGGCCAGCGGATTGGGATTACTCGGATTGGGTTTCGGCCCAATAATTGCATCAAATATATTTAACTCAAAGCAAAAAAAATACCTACAAGTCTACAAATCCACCTTAACAAAGAATCCTAAACTAGCTATTAAGTAAAACTTCCACCCAATTGCTCCAACATATAAGGCTGAGGTGTGCAATCTGTTTTCTTGAATTAGATTTTGGTTGCGGGTTGTTCTTTGATTCGAAACTGGAACACAAAAATGGTATATGATGAATCTTGGTATATGATGAATCCTGCTCTGATACAATTTGTTGGCCCATTTCTATGGATCTTTAATCATCAATATACCAAAAACAAGAAAAATCTGAATTTTCTATTATTAATCATCATTGTCCATCATACAATTTGTTCATATAAATTCTGATTCCTATTATACAAGTGAATAAGTCTGATCATCAATTGTGTTCGTGGTTCGTATAAACTAAGGTTGTGACCCTTGAAATTGACCTGTTTTTTACAGTTATTAAACTGTTTTCCTATAACCGCTTTTAACTGCCATTTTTGGCCTGCGGATTGGGATTACTCGGATTGGGTTTCGGCCCAATATGTATTTGATAGGCATAGTACATGTTCATTGTCATTCTTTTGTCATGGTTAGAAGACTGGCTGGAACATTAATCAACTGTTAAAATAATTCAGAAGTAGTTTAGTTATTTTGATGCACGTTTTATTTCACAGTTAGAAGTTTGAATAAATCAAACCATGTGGGTTTGAAAGTCCGAGTCATAGGCTAAGTGGAGTTAGTTCCTTATTTTCTGCAAAGTTTTTCCTTTAAATTGCAAGGCAAATTGTACGATGTATTTTATCCCCTTAGTTACAGTCAATAATAAACACGAAAACATTTTGCCTTATATCTCCTCTGTTTTTTCCATTGTTCCATTGTTTTTTTATAGATCAAGAGCTTGTGAAGAGCTAGTTGATTCCAACATTGTGGTATCAGAGCACAACCTGGTGCATACCCAAATATCAATCTCGTGAAGAGATGGCAGGAAACAATGGTGGAAAAGATGGACAGATCACACTTCACTACCCGATGTTGTCAAGAAGTAATTATGCTGCTTGGGCAATAAGATGCGGTTTTTCATTGAGGCTCAAGGGAGTTTGGGAGGGCTGTTTGAGCCTCACGAACAGCCAATACGGTGGTAGAAGTGAAGAAAGACAAGATGGCCTTGGCAGCCATCTACCAAGGCATACCTGAAGATTTATTGCTGTCTCTTTCGGAGAAGAAATCAGCCAAAGAAGCATGGGAGGCTTTAAAGACAATGTTCATGGGTGCAGATAGAGTGAAGACGGCGAGGATTCAAACCCTAAAGGCTGAGTTTGAATCGTTGAATATGAAGGAGACAGAAGGAGTGGATGAGTTCGCTGTGAAGGTGAGCTAAACATGTGGTTAAGTACATGACGCAGCATTGGGGACCGGGTGTGAGGAGTCCCTATGTGGTGAGAAGCTACTTTTTGGGCGCCGGGTGGTACCTTCTAAGTTCTTCATGCATTGCCTCAAACTTTGAGCAATTTGCGGGGACTTTGGACATGATGACAGTGGAAGAAGTAATCGGAAGATTGAAAGCTCATGAAGAAAGAATGAAGGGGTATGGCGAGAGTGATGATCGAAAACTCCTCTTAACTCATCAAGAGTGGTCAGAAAGAAACAAGAAAAAAGGAGAAGGCGACTTCAAATCGAAGTCAAATCGTGGTGGATTTGGAGGCTCACGAGGCAGAGGCAGAGGAAGAGGTAGAAATCATGGTGGTCGTGGTCGTGGTAGAAGTGGATCATACCATCAAAGAGAAGGAACTCAAGGTGCATCTGGCAGTCAAGATAAGAGCAGGGTACAGTGCTATAATTGCCAAGAGTATGGGCATTATGCAGTGAGTGCAAGATTCAAGGAAGGGAAACGTAATCATGAAAACCATCTGATCCAAGAACTCCAGATGATGAACCTGCTTTGTTGCTATCAACTTCGAATGGCAATGGAGATGGTGGCAGAGTACTTCTAAATGAAGAAAATGTAACCCCACAGTTACGAACACATGGTGCTGCTCCAAATCAGTTTTCGTGTTCTCGTGGTTTATCTTTAATACAGCGTGCAAGTAATCACATGACAGGAGACAAGTACAAGTTCAAGAATCTGAATGAGATGGTCCAAGGATACGTGATGTATGGGAATGAAATAAAGGTCAGAATTGAAGGGAAAGGCTCAATTGTGTTTCAATGTAAGAATGGAGAACAGCGAAAACTGGATGAGGTATACTATATCCCAGATTTATGTAGCAATATAATAAGTCTGGGACAGTTAGCAGAAGGAGGAGACGAGATCAAGATAAAAGATCCGTTTTTATGGGTTTACGATGGCATTGGAAAGTTGTTGATGAATGTCCATAGGTCTCCAAATTGCCTCTATAAGATCAAGCTTGACGAAGTTAGATCGACATGTTTGATTGCTCAAATCAGTAATCCAACATGGCTATGGCACACAAGAATAGGACATGTGAACTTTAATTCATTGAAGTTCATGTCTGACAAAGAATTTGATTGAAGGATGCCAAGATGTACCAAAAACACTTGCCTTGTGAAGGGTGTCTGGTGGGAAAGCAGACAAGAAAAACGTATCCGTCTCACACATCTTTCAGAGCAAACAAAAGATTGGAGCTTGTACACGGTAATCTATGCGGACCAATCTCACCTCCTACACCTACTGGAAACAGGTATTTCATGTTACTTGTTGATGATTATAGTAGAGTAATGTGGGTTTATCTATTAAAGATGAAGGATGAAGCTTTAGAAGTTTTTAAGAACTTCAGAAGAAAAACAGAAGTTGAAACAGGGGAAAAGCTGAAAGTACTTAGAACAGATCGTAGTGGTGAGTTTCTTTCAAATCAATTCACCATGTATTGTAACGAAACGGGCAGTAGAAAGGACACTGAACATCACCATACTCTCCACAACAAAATGGGGTTGTGGAGAGACGGAATCGAACTATAGTAGAGATGGTAAGAAGCATGTTGAAGACCATGAATGTTCCGAATGTTCTGTGGGGAGAAGCAGTAAACCATGCGGTCTATATTCTCAACAGAGTCAATTGTAAGGCGGTGAAAAGACTCGACGCCATATGAGGTGTGGACCAGGAGGAAACCACATGTCGGACACCTCAGGGTATTTGGATGTGTAGGGCACATGAAAATACTAAAAGGTCATCTAAACAAATTAGATGATAGAAGTATGAGATTAGTGCATCTGGGAATCGAAAAGGGATCAAAAGCCTATAGGCTTTTGGATCCTGACACAGGAAAGTTATACGTGAGTAGAGATGTGATTTTCGAAGAAGACCAAGTTTGGGGATGGGAGAAAAGCACGAAGGTGAAGGCAACTCCAGGTATGAGCTTCACAATCGAAGGGTTTAATACGGATGAATTTTATGATGATGATTTTGAGCCGGAGCCCAACTCACCGCAACCGAATCAGATTGCATCCCAAAGTGATAGTGACTGGACCGAAGGAGGATCGGAGCCCATTACCTCACCGTTGAGCTCACAATCAAGCCCACAAAGTATACCTATTAACCCACCGGTTTCACCCGCCTCACCAGTCACACCCAATTTCCCGATCAATTCTCCCAGCACCGCCTCAAGCTCTACAGGCGGTGGTGCTCCAAAGCGTTACCGGTTGCTCACAGACCTGTACCAACATAAAGAACGACGATCGAACACCCTGAAGAATTGATGATGATTCGAAGTGATGAGGAACCAGTGATGTACACGGAAGCTAGTAAAAGGGGTGAGTGGGTAAAAGCTATGAATTCGGAATTGGCTTCAATCGAAAAGAGCAACACCTGGAAACTTGTTGATCTCCCAAAGAATCGAAAGCCCATTGGTCTCAAGTGGGTGTATAAGGTGAAGCGAGACCCGACCGGGAAGATTGTAAAGTACAAGGCAAGAATTGTGGCAAAAGGGTATGTTCAGAGGCATGGAATCGACTATGAAGAAGTTTTCGCACCGGTTGCCAGAATTGAAATGGTACGCTTAATTCTAGCTCTAGCAGGATCTTATGGATGGTGGGTACACCATCTTGATGTGAAATCAGTCTTTCTGAACGGTGACTTAGTAGGAAGATGTCTAGTCTACAGCCAGAAGGGTTACCAGTAAGATGGAGAATCTAACAAGGTGTACTAGTTATCAAGGTTTGTACGGTCTAAAAACAAATTTCCTTAATACTTATTTATTGGTTACAGAGCTGCGCCAAGGGCATGGATTGCATGATGACTTAGAAGATATTGAAGGCCTGGGTTTTGTGAGATGTGCTCATGAATACTCAGTATACACAACAGAAGGGAAAAAAGGGGATATCTTGATTTGTTTGGGGTATATGTGTTGACCTGAGCTGGTGACTGGGAGCTGTCACAAGTGTGTTCAGAATTTTAAAAGTGATATGAATACCAAGTTGAGATAGCGATCTTGGCCTCCTGATCTTACTACTTGGGAATTGAAGTAGTCAAACAAGAAGATGAATCATCTTTGATGCAAGAAGCCTATGCCAAGAATTCTCCTCATCAAAAACTCGAATGTTAGATTGCATGACCACCAAGAATCCTATGGAGCACAAACTGAAAAACCCTTTTTTTTTTTTTTTTCCTCAAGGAAGAAGGAGAACTGGGTAAACCCCATGATACAGAAGCATAGTGGGAGGGCTCAGGTATTTAACACATACTCGCCCAGATATATCTTTTGCAGTTGGGATTGTTAGTCGCTTCATGGAGAAACCAACTGAAAAGCATCTTCAAGCTGTGAAGAGAATACTAAGGTATGTAAAGGGGACACTTGGTTATGGTCTGAAGTATTCGAAAGGTGGAAAAGACATTATTCTCACTGGATACACTAACAGTGATCTAGCTAATGACGTGAATGTTTATGAAGAGTACATGGTGGGTTGCGCCTTTCTATTGAATGGTAATTTGATTACATGGGCATCTCAGAAACAGAGATGTGTGGCTTTATCCTCTTGTGAAGCAGAATTTATGGCAGCAACAATGGCAGCATGTCAGGGAATTTGGTTGAGAAGACTGCTCAGTGAGATAACAGGACAAAACATACCACCTGCAGCCTTGCTTGTTGATAATCGCTCCTCACTTGATCTCATGAAGAACCCAGTTTTCCATGGGAGGAGCAAACATATAGATATACGATTTCACTTCATTCGATAATGTGTAGAGAATGGTGAAATTACAGTGGCTCATGTATGTGGGAAAGAACAAAAGGCTGATATACTCACAAAACCACTTGCAAGAGTGAAGTGAAGCATGAGGAGATGCGAAATCTCATGGGAATCAAGAAGGTCTAAACTTCTGAATTAAGGGGAAACATACTGTTAAAATAATTCAGAATTAAGTTATCTATTTTTGTGGCACGTATTTTGTTTCAGTTAGAAGTTTGAATAAATCAAACCATGTGGGTTTGAAAGTCCGAGTCATAGGCTAAGTGGAGTTAGTTCCTTATTTTCTGCAAAGTTTTTCCTTTAAATTGCAAGGCAAATTGTACGTTGTTTTTTATCCCCTTAGTTACAGTCAATAATAAACACGAAAACATTTTGCCTCATATCTCCTCTGTTTTTCCATTGTTCCATTGTTTTTTTACAGATCAAGAGCTTGTGAAGAGCTAGTTGATTCCAACATTGTGGTACCAGAGCACAACTTGGTGCATACCCAAATATCAATCTCGTGAAGAGATGGCAGGAAACAATGGTGGAAAAGATGGACAGATCACACTTCACTACCCGATGTTGTCAAGAAGTAATTATGCTGCTTGGGCAATCAAGATGCGGGTTTTCATGCAGGCTCAAGGAGTTTGGGAGGCTGTTGAGCCACGAACAGCCAATACGGTGGTAGAAGTGAAGAAAGACAAGATGGCCTTGGCAGCCATCTACCAAGGCATACCTGAAGATTTATTGCTGTCTCTTTCGGAGAAGAAATCAGCCAAAGAAGCATGGGAGGCTTTAAAGACAATGTTCATGGGTGCAGATAGAGTGAAGACGGTGAGGATTCAAACCCTAAAGGCTGAGTTTGAATCGTTGAATATGAAGGAGACAGAAGGAGTGGATGAGTTCGCTGTGAAGGTGAGCAACATCGTGAGTACCATGCGAGCATTGGGGGACACGGTGGAGGAGTCCTATGTGGTGAAGAAGCTACTTAGGGCAGTACCATCTAAGTTCCTTCAGATTGCCTCAACTCTTGAGCAATTTGAGGACTTGGACATGATGACAGTGGAAGAAGTAATCGGAAGATTGAAAGCTCATGAAGAAAGAATGAAGGGGTATGGCGAGAGTGATGATCGAAAACTCCTCTTAACTCATCAAGAGTGGTCAGAAAGAAACAAGAAAAAAAGGAGAAGGCGACTTCAAATCAAAGTCAAATCGTGGTAGATTTGGAGGCTCACGAGGCAGAGGCAGAGGAAGAGGTAGAAATCATGGTGGTCGTGGTCGTGGTAGAAGTGGATCATACCATCAAAGAGAAGGAAGTCAAGGTGCATCTGGCAGTCAAGATAAGAGCAGGGTACAGTGCTATAATTGCCAAGAGTATGGGCATTATGCAGCTGAGTGCAAGAATCCAAGGAGGGAACGTAATCATGAAAACAATCTGATCCAAGAACACCATGATGATGAACCAGCTTTGCTGCTATCAACCTTCGAAAGCAATGGAGATGGTGGCAGAGTACTTCTAAATGAAGAAAATGTAACCCCACAGTTAAGAACACATGGTGCTGCTCCAAATCAGTCTCGTGTGTGGTATCTTGACACAGGAGCCAGTAATCACATGACCGGTGATAAAGATAAGTTTCGTGATCTGAACGAAACAGTTCAGGGTTCCGTGAAGTTTGGGAACGAATCAAAGGTGAGGATCGAAGGCAAAGGCTCAATCGTGTTTCAATGTAAGAATGGTGAATATCGGAAGCTTGATGAAGTCTACTACATTCCAGACTTATGTAGCAACATAATAAGTTTGGGACAGTTAGCAGAGGGAGGCGATGAAATCAAGATCAAGGACCCATTTTTGTGGGTTCATGATGCAGCAGGGAAACTGGTGATGAAGGTCAGAAGATCGTCGAATCGGCTCTACAAAATAGAACTTGAAGAAGTCAATTCAAGATGCTTGATTGCTGAAATAAGAGATCCAACATGGTTGTGGCACACAAGGTTAGGTCATGTGAACTTTACCTCACTAAAATTGATGTCTGAAAGGGGTCTAATTGAAGGAATTCCCAAAATTGAGGTTCCATCAAAACCTTGTGAAGGTTGCCTCATGGGGAAACAGTCCCGTTATTCGTTCCCATCAAGTACAAGCTTCAGGGCAAAGAAAAGATTGGAGCTTGTCCATGGTGACTTGTGTGGACCAATCTCACCACCAACACCTGCTGGTAATCAATACTTCATGTTACTTGTTGATGATTACAGCAGGGTTATGTGGGTGTATCTATTGAAGACAAAAGATGAAGCCTTTCAGACATTCAAGAATTTCAGAACAAAGGTTGAAATAGAAACAGGGGAGAAGATGAAGGTCCTTAGAACAGACCGTGGTGGAGAGTTTCTTTCGAATCAATTCACCACGTATTGCAGTAACACTGGGCTCGATCGACACTACACCTCACCCTACTCTCCACAACAGAACGGCGTAGTGGAGAGGCGAAATCGATCAGTGCTGGAGATGGTTAGAAGCTGCCTGAAAACGATGAATGTGCCGAATGTATTGTGGGGAGAGGCTGTGAATCATGCTGTTTATGTACTAAACAGGGTGAGTACAAAAGCACTAAAGGATGCTACTCCATATGAGATGTGGACTGGAAGAAAGCCACATGTTGGTCACTTGAGAGTGTTTGGGTGTACTGCTCACATGAAAATTGCCAAGAATCACCTGAAGAAATTGGAAGATAGAAGCAAAAGGGTCGTGTATCTTGGAACCGAAAAGGGGTCTAAAGCTCATAGATTGTTGGATCCTGACACAGGATCGATGTATGTGAGTAGGGATGTGGTATTTGAGGAAGATCAAACTTGGAATTGGGAGAAGACAACCAAGATCAAAGCAATTCCAGGCATGAGCTTCACAGTCGAAGGCCTTGATTTGGATGAGTTTCAGGAAGAAGAGATTGACCCGGAACCCTACACTCCACAAAACAACCATGAGTCATCATATAGTGACAGCAACTGGACCGGAGAAGAGCAGCCCATTAACTCTCCGTTGGGCTCCCAAGCGAGTCCACAAAGTACACCCATAAACCAGCCGGGTATGCCCAACTCGCCCACTTCACCCGCTACACCCAATTCACCGATCACTCCAAATTCCCCAATCCCGACAAATAACTCTCCAAGCACCGCCTCAAGCTCCACAGGTGGAGGAGCCCCAAAGCGCTATCGACTCTTGTCAGATCTGTATGAAGATACCGAGCAATTACTGATGATCCAAGATGCAGAAGAACCAAACACATACCAAGAAGCAAAAGACAAAAGTGACTGGGTCAACGCAATGAAGGAAGAACTGTCTTCAATTGAAAGGAATAATACTTGGAAGCTCGTCGAACTTCCAAAAGGGCGAAAAGCGATCGGCCTAAAGTGGGTCTACAAGGTGAAAAGAGACCCAAATGGAAGAATCTTGAAGTATAAGGCGAGAATTGTGGCAAAAGGGTACGTACAGAAACAGGGGATCGATTATGATGAAGTCTTCGCCCCGGTAGCAAGAATTGAGACGGTACGTGTGATTTTAGCGCTTGCAGGGTCGAGTGGATGGTGGGTGCACCATCTTGATGTGAAATCAGCCTTCTTGAATGGAAGATTGGAAGAGGAAGTGTATGTAATGCAACCTGAAGGGTTCGAGAAAAGAAACGAAGCAAGCAAAGTGTACAAGCTCTCAAAGGCTCTGTATGGATTAAAACAAGCACCCAGAGCCTGGAATGCTTGTCTGGATAAATACCTGAAGAGTTTGGGGTTCATAAGGTGCTATCAAGAGTATTCAGTGTACACAAGGAAGAAAGAAGGAAGTATTTTGATAGTAGGGGTATATGTTGATGACTTGCTGGTCACTGGTAATTGTCCTAATGACATAAAGGAATTCAAGGTGGAGATGAAAGCCAAATTCGAAATGAGTGACCTTGGCTTGTTGACTTACTACTTGGGGATCGAAGTTAGCCAACATGAGACAGGAATAACACTGAAACAAGAAGCTTATGCAAAGAACATCCTAAACAAGACTCGGATGATGGACTGCAATGCCACAAGAAGTCCAATGGAGCACAAGTTGAAGCTGTCTAAGGATGAAGAAGGAGAACTGGCAGATCCCACTGAGTACAGAAGTATTGTTGGTGCACTCAGGTATCTAACACACACACGCCCTGATCTCTCATTCACAGTTGGTGTAGTCAGTCGCTTTATGGAAAAACCAACTGTGAAACATCTTCAAGCAGTGAAAAGGATACTTAGATACATAAAGGGTACACTTAGTTATGGCTTGACATATACCAGAGGAGAAAACAGAGTTACTCTCACAGGGTACTCTGATAGTGATTTTGGAAAAGACATGAATGATGGGAAGAGTACAGGTGGGACAGCATTCTACATGAATGGCAACCTGGTAACATGGGCCTCACAGAAGCAACGAAGTGTAGCTTTATCATCGTGTGAAGCAGAGTTTATGGCTGCAACCATGGCAGCTTGTCAAGGTATTTGGCTTCGTCGACTTCTTACTGAAATAACTGGGCAAAAGGTGCCACCTGTAGCATTGTTCGTTGATAATCGCTCAGCTATTGGTTTGATGAAAAATCCGGTGTTCCATGGGCGTAGCAAGCACATAAATATAAGGTACCACTTCATTAGAGAATGTGTCGAAAATGGGGAGATAATAGTAAGTCATGTGTGTGGCACGAAGCAGAAAGCAGACATCCTCACGAAAACAATGGCAAGAGTGAAACATGAAGAAATGCGAGACCTGATTGGAGTGAAGCCAATCACCAATTCTGAATTAAGGGGAGAATGTTAAAATAATTCAGAAGTTTTATTTAATTTTGATTGCACGTCTATTTTAAGTAGGAAGAATAAATCAAGGCCACGTGACAGTTGTGATACCTGGTCTTTAGGAAGTAGTGGGTAGTTCCTATTTTTCTGCAATTTCTTTTGTTTAAATCCCCAGGCATTGTGTACATTGTTATTATCTCTCTCCAATTGAATAATATATAAAACCTTTGCCTCAATTGTGTTCTCTGTGAATCTTTCTTGTCATTTGTTTGTACAAATCTCGTGAAGAGCCTGTCAAAACCAACATGATTTTTACTCATTTGCTCTCTATGGTTACTTTTATTTCATACAGTATGTCAAATGTTTTAAAGTGACAAATAACTAAAGTTGGCTGATAAAACTAACAGAACTGCAAGGCTAGAACTGAAGTTCAAGATAACTAAAGTTGTTTTAAAGGTGGCATTTTTTACCCAGTAACTTGTGAATGGGTCAATTTACGCTGTGTTTTATCTTAAAAAGGTCAAATGATTATCTTAGCTAAATGGAGAACGGGCGAATGTTGCATTTTCACAGACAGAACTTTAAGCTAAAAATTCAAAGATGATCATCCTTTCATACCAGCATGTCATGTGATGGCCTCCATCTTGCTATAGGAACAGAATTTGTGTGAGCATTTCATGGTGATGGTCATTGGTGTTGGTTTATCTTCCCAACAAAGGGAACATGCTTTGACCGATGAGTCACCTTAACCTGAAACAGATTAAACATTATGTATCAAATATATTTACAAGATGTTTTAATTGAAGCCATAAAAACAAAATCAATGTAACAGATGCATTCTCTAAAATTATGGCTTGAAGTATGGTAATCAATGCTTTTACTTTCAATATTTGTTTTTTGATACAGATGCTAATTCTATGGCTTAGATTTCACCTCTCAACTTTACTACAAGATACAAGTGCTCCTCTTATATAACAGTAGTAAAAAATACACATACCACCCAACTATATTTTAGCAATCAATGATGACCAATGAGGAAAATGCAAATAATGTTGGTAACCAAACCAATGTGCATACCAGAAAGCGAAAATACATAAAATCCTAAGCGGATCTGGATAAACAAAAGTGTAAGCTTACTATCTATAAATAAAATCCCATTTAATGTTATTTGTTATTTATTCTTGATGCATTTTTCCTTAAATAAAATCTCGTAGAAAAGAGAAGAGAGTATAATAAACAAGCATATGCGCGGCAAAAGGAGAACAGACTTAGACAAATAGCTTCTGGTGAAGGCAGTAGTCAACTCACCATAATTGCTACAAATGTAACGCCATAAGCAACTATTCGAATGAATATAAAAACACCGAAAAGGGTGCTGTTAGGAATATTGGAAAACCTAAGAGTAAATTGTTCATCATCACCAATGAATGACACTAAAGTGATAGATATGACAGTGGGTGATAATAACACACTAACGACACCAGGTAATACTGTATTAGCAAACAAAGAAAACATACCCCCATTCGAAACTGAGCTTCTTCACATGCAAAAGGGTAAGCTTACTAACTATAAATAAAATCCCATTTAATGTTATTTGTTATTTATTCTTAATGCATTTTTCCTTAAATAAAATCTCGTAGAAAAGAGAAGAGAGTATAATAAACAAGCATATGTGCGGTGAAAGGAGAACAGACTTAGACAAATAGCTTCTGGGGAAGGCAGTAGTCAAATCACCACAATTGCTACAAATGTAACGCCACAATCAACCTATGTAGCACCGAAACGGGAACGGCAAAAGGATAAGGGGACGATACGGGAACGGGAAACGGCAAAAATAAAAAATTCAAGATACGGGAATGGCATAGATACGGCAATAAATATGGTGAATTCATATAAACTGCTAGCACTTCGCAAAGAATCGGATTTTTTGTACATTAGAGAAGCACGCAACTCATTAATCAAACAAGTGAAACTTGAGAAAAAGTATAAGTACAAACAAATATTTTTGTACTTTATTTCTATTGGTTACATTAACCCCTTACCCACGTGGGATCTTACACAACACTTTCAATATTTATTATCTTTTAAATTTTATCTTTTCTCTTTTCTCGATATATAGTCTTATTCCTCACCATTATCTTTTTCCTCATTGGCTCTTTATAAGAAAAAAAAACTCTTAGAATCTAATCTTTCTTTTTGTTTCTGAAAAAAAACCATAGCTTGAATTCCAGAAACGTTTTAAGAAAAATCCAAGAAACAGGGCATAGAACCGTTTGCCAATGCAAGGGGAAACGTTTCGGGGGCGTATCTGAGCCGTATCAGTACCCACGGCATTTCCAAACGGGTACGGCAGCCCAACAGGCATTTCCATGCAACAGAGCAATCAACTACTCGAATGAATATAAAAATACCGGAAAGGGTGCCGTTAGGAATATTGGAAGACCTAAGAGTAGATTGTTCAGCATTACCAATGAATGACACTGAAGTGATAGATATGACAGTGGGTGCAACCAACATATCCTCAAGATTGACATTTGAAAGCGAGAACGGCAACACAAAACATGGCGCTGTTATTATTTTTTACCATTTTACCAAGTTCTTAAATAACAATTTTCATAAATTATTTTTGCATTATTTTAAAACAGCATTCGAGGTGAGCCTTGTAGGACACTACTCCCCCTTGCCTTTGGGATTCTGTTCATGACCTCAAGCATTACACTATAACAGGTTAGTATTTAATTTACGATGTAATGGACACTTATCCATTACAACATATTCTTACATTGTAATGGCTTGCATGCAGAAGGTTTTATTGATGGCAATGTCAATCCATCGATCATAGGAGACAACCAAGATGTGGATCCATATGATTTCAATTATCATGGTGTCCCTAAACAGCATCGTGTTTTAAAGGAACAACCACCATGTCCGTTATGTGGAGCAAAACGTATAAAGTTTGAATTCCCAACATTTTGTTTTATAAAGGGAAAGACAGAATTGGTATCCTCAAACATTCCAGAAGAGCTATTTAATCTCTTCACGTCATAAAGTGAATTGGGTAAAGTGTTCAGGCACAACATACGTGCATACAACACGAATTTCTCATTCACATCAATAGGAGTAAATTTGGATACTTCCATGACCAATATGACATCTGGAGTGTATACTTTTAGTGCGCACGGAGGTATGTACCATAAAATTGATCAGTTGGGTCCGAGGGATGGACAACCTATAGGTACTTACAGTTGTATTTTTATGATCCTGAAACTGAGTTATCGCATAGACTTGTATGGCCAAATCTTGATAGACAAATTGTTGAAATTTTGACACGTGTTCTTGCAACAAACCCTTACGTGACAACGTTTCGAAGCCTTGCTGACTTAGGACCGCTCGACGACTACAGAGTGACATTAAATGCATCAGTGGAACTCGACCAAAGGAATTACAACCTTCCAACCACAACTGAGGCTTGAATAAAACTGTTTAACTTGTGCAAATTTTTAAATATAATCTGATGTAATTTTTATAAATCGTGTCGGTTTGTATCATTATGCAGGTTGTTGACATTTGGATTGAAGGGAACAACAACATTTCTGCATATAAAAGAGACATTGTTGTGTATGGGAGGTCCGATTACCCAACCCAGATTCAACCTCACTTTGCTTCTTACGATCCGTTGTCCTATGTTTTGTTCTTTCCCAAGGGTGAGCCTGGATGGCATTCAAAGATACCAAGGGTTGGCGTATCCATCGACGAAATCATTGGGGATGAAGAAAATATGGAGGAAGATTATGAAGGTACAAGCAATATCACTCAGAATTTTACAGTACACAATTTTATGGTATATATATATATATACACACACACACACATATATATATAGAGCAGGGATCAGTGAGAAGTAAATTAAAATAAGAAGTGGTGAGAAGTGACTAAAACCACACATTTGAGATGCAACGATTTGCATTAGATGCATTTCTATTTATTTACATGCACCATTTCGAGTTTCGAAAGTTAATTTGATGTGTAGATGGTGCAAATTGATTTTCATGATTTTAGCACTGTGTAGAGAACAAAAACATGAGAAAATCATGAAATGCATCTAATATATGTGTTATGCATCTAATTAAAAGCCTTTGAAATGCGTTATATAATGCATCTAAGTTGATAGTGATGCCATCTATTTAAGTCGTGCATCTAGGATATGCGATATTTAAGTTACTTCTTATCCTTTCTTTTTTAAAGATAAATCTTCTCATTTGATCTTAAACATCTACTCTCTCTATCTCTCTCTTCACTAGATATATATATATTATAATATATATATCGATATATATCATAGTTTTAGTTTAATAAATTCATCCTCATTCTTTGTAGGTCTAACTGAACCGGGTGGTAGAAAGACTGTAACATGCTGGGCGTGTACTACTTTTACAAAGTTCCCAAATCCGGTCTACTCCAACATACTTTATTAGATGCAGCGGATTGTTTATAGCAGTTTGACGTTGACTATCCTACATAAGGATTGTGACTTCATGTTTGCTATTTATTGAGCGAAACCAAACCAAGATTAGAGCAGATTTGTACCAAGGTATTATGGATTGTGTCAATGCCGGTAAAGTCCAACCAAGAAGACTCGGGCAAATTGTTGTGTTGCTTGCATCGTTTATTGGAGGGCCCCATGACATGCGACGGCGATTTTTGGATGCTATGACCTTAGTTCAAGACGAAGGGAAGCCTGATATATTCCTTACTATGACATGCAATCCAAATTGGCCAGAAATCCAGATGAGCTATTTGCCCGGTCAGGCTGACTCCAGATCGACCAGGACCTTGTTTCAAGGGTGTTCAGGGCTAGAATTGAGGATCTAAAGGGGAGCAACAATTCGATAGGCATGTACTCACGGTGTTTGTCGGTTCACATGTTTCAATCATAGAGTTTCAAAAAGCGTCGCTTACCTCATGCTCATTTCCTCCTGATTATGAGACCAGTTCACAAAATGTCGAATAGTATGATAAAATTGTGTGTAGTGAAATTCCAGACCCGACAAGGTATCTGGTAATGCACGAGCTGGACAAAAAACACATGATCCATGGTCCATGTGGAAGCTTACGAACCAATAGCCGTGTATGCAGGGTGAGCCGAAACAGTGTCGTTTCAATACCCCAGGTAATTCAACGAGCAAACAACCCAAGGAAAGGACTCGTATCCTTTATATTCTAAGGAGTAGATATTGGGATGAATGTGAAGGTGCGTGAAATAAACTAGACATCAGATGGGTGGTCCACTTATCAAACCCAAAGGTGCTACATGATGTTCAACTGTCACATAAAACGTCGAGGTGTGTTTGAGTAATTGTTTCACAGTGATGTACGTATTTTTTGTTTTGTATACTAGGGTCACGATAATACAGGTTGCTTCATGTCGATCCAGATAAGTGATTAATTGTAGTTATTAACGTGATAAAGAGATTTCAAGTATGATATCATGGTAAGTGTCCCCCCCTGAGGCAATTTGGTAAGGGTATTTTGGCTTTCCCTTCTTTCACAATCTAAACCAAATGTCATTGCATTGCAAAAAATTATTTACCAAATAAACTAACATGGTCAGGTTTAAAGAAGATGATACATTGACTGACATTGTTGATAGAGAGAGAGAGACAAGAGAACGATGCTGACTGCTTTTTTTGAGACGAATAAATTCAATGTTTACGCCAGACAATACTTGTATAAGGACTTTCCTAAGCACTTCACATGGAATAAGACAACGCGACATTGGAATCTTAGAAAAATAAGATCAATGAGGGGTATATTGGTTTCTACTAATCCCGCTGAAGGATAACGATTCTACCTGCGGTTACTCCTGACACATGTTTGCGGGCCTACGAACTGGGAAGATATCTACACAGTCAACAACGTGTTGTACCAGGGGACAATTCGATTAAAGAGCAGCTCTCGAAAGAGGATTAATTTAATAAATGATAATGCTTGCTTTATCGACTTGTCTTGGCTTGAGGGTTTCTCTTTTTAAGTTTCCACCCACTCTCAGATGGTTATTGCGATCTTTTGATCTTTTGTGAGCCTGGGAGATGTTAGGAAGTTAGGGATGACAAACTACGTATCACTTTTGGAAGATTTACAGGCGGAAAAGTTAGTGTATGAAATGTGGAGGTAGCCCAAATAGGTCCTAAAAGCCATAAAAGGTTTTCCTATAGTCTAGGGTCAAAGATATTGTTGATTTGATCTTCCTAAACTTTACATAGATGCCAATTTAGAATCTGGGGTTTTGTTCGGGCAATTACAGAGGAGTACTCATAGTTATGGAAGAGGAACACTTGGTCGGCTTCTTAAACTCTCTTAATTCAGTAACCAGAGAGACGCGTTAATGATTGAGGATCCTTAGGCTTGTGGGTTAACGTTTATCCCAGGCGTGTTCTTTATTGATGGCCCGGGCGGTAGGAACGGGAAAATATGTTATGGAAAACCAATGTTAAAGAACTGAAATCAACAAAACCCCTCAAATTATGACAAAACCATAACAAAGTGGGGAAAAAATTAGGTCAACAAAAGATGTGTTAATCCCTTCCTTTTTTGATGTTGGTATGAAGAAGATGGCGGTATTATCATGCTTCATGAATTATTAAATGACAATTGAGTATAGCATTTACAAAACCTTTTGATATACTGAGACTCATTTAACACGAAAGAGGCTTTTCACATATTTTTTTGTACAACGATGGAAGCATGGGGTATTTAGGAAGCTACTAAACACAGGTTTTTAGGAACAAGAATATGTGGTATTCCTTTTGAAGCCTCCAATTAAATAAGGAAGACCCAATCTTTATATATAATAGATATGTAAATAAAAAATAGAGTGGTGTTAGCCTAACTTTTATCCATTTACCCTTTATACTCACACATTCAGTTAATTTCTGAAACTGATCACACAGTATATATATGAGATACTACATGGTGCAAGTAATTGAGAAAAAAAAATCACACTATACAGCAAATGGACTATCAAAGTGAAATTATTAGTGATTCTATGATTCTTGAAGTTGAGGATCAAACACCTGATGATCTTGATGTAACCAACATGTTATCGTCTTTAACTCTTTCTCCCGCCCGCAAACCTCATTCAGTTATTTTTCAAGCCATCCCTAAAATACACCCGGCTGTTGTGGTAAGAAATCATCTCCACTCCTTATACGTACCTAAAACATAAACAATAAAAACTCCATGTCATCATTGAAATTTATTGATGTTAATAATTGATTTTGCGGGAATTTGACCCTTATGAAGCTATTGAAAGCTTTTCATTCCTCTGCGAACCACGCTTGTGGTACAAATGCAAAGCAGTCCGCGTAGAGTTTGTTTGGATGGACGAGAAAGAAAACAAACTCTGGCTGTTTTTACTCGACAAATTTGTAAGTTAATTTAAAATGTTTGTTTATCAAAACATCTGCATACACACTTATTAATTTACTTTGTTAACCTACTTCTACTCTATATTTCAGAGACAAAAAATACAGTTAATTCCTTTTTATGTGGGACGAAACTTGGAAGGTGGTGTCTTTTCGTTGAACTATTTCCACATAGATGATCATGACCCATACGACTATCCAAGATTGGATAACTACAGCTTTGTTCGTAATGATTGGGCAATACTGATAAACAAAAAACTAAGCTTATACCGACAACGGATGGAGAAAATGACTCGTTTGCCAACTATCTGCGCATTTCTTCAATGGATTGCACGTCACACGACAAAAGTATTAATAAATCCTACGAAGAAATTTAGTGTTGACGGAGTTTACACATCAAACGTAGTGGGTTTTACATGATGACTAATGCACGTTAAGTCATTTTTTTGTTTAAAAGCACTTCTATAATAAATTACTTTTCTTTTTTAATAATGAAGAGTATTGAAAATTCGTGATTTACTCTTTTACATAATTCATGTATGCCTGATTGACTTATACATCAAACAAATACACATATTCCTACTAATTCTGATGGTGTGGTTCACTTAACAGAAGACATAAGGGTATTCGGTCATGTAAAATTTCTGATAGTGTGGTTCAATTTATGATAGAGTGGTTCAAATTCTATTGATAACAAAAGACATATACCCTACCAAATTGAAACTTTGAATTAAAAAACATAAACGAATTGATGTTCTTACCTCCGCATATGAAAAATACCATTCGAATCAAGACGAGCTGAGAAAATCAGAAGGGTATTCTTTACATCTTTCTTTTTTTCGAGAGACAACCGTCTCACCCATCGATGAATTCTTTTTACTTTTTGTTTTGTATTATCCTCGTATAAAATAAGTCATGCCTTATCAAAAAAGGTTACCTTTCCGTGTTTTGGGGATGAAAAGGTATTCCCCCGTCTATCTTTTTTTTTCTTTGATGGGAGCAGTGAATATTAGCTTTTTTGTTTTTGGGCTCAAAAAGAGTTGGTTCATTTAGATAGTAGTTTATGAATTTGAGCCTTAATAACAACTACTATTTTAAGCTTTTATCATATTTTAAAATTTCGCTTTCATAAATATAAAACATTCATATAAATGCAAGTACTTTTATAATCGTAGTAGAGATTTGTAATTTCTATATATAAAATATATGGTTGATATCTACATTCATATCAAAACTACTTCAAAATCTTCCAATACGGCTTATATCATTCGATAAGTCAATACTTCATCGATTGTTAAGGTAAAAACATATTTTTATCCAATTTAAACTTTTCATTGTTTTATTCGATTATTATATTCTTAACAAGTTATTTTTTCACTTTATTAATTTTGATGTGAAATAGTTTGTGGCATCGATATGGTTTATAGTTATTTTAATTAAAATTTGTCATTATTTCGTAAAATTATTATTATAAAAAACATATAAATGAACAACGTTTACTCGTCACAATATTTAGTTATCAGATACCCGTCGCCGCATTGCACGGGTACCCGGCTAGTGAACCAAAAGGCCAAAACCAAAAGGTTCCTTCTGCCGTAACCCTTCACATGTAATCATTGATTGATAATCATGAATATAAATGCATTTAACAAATAGAAATATGCATGCTTTGATAACGGCTAATCAAGCCGGTTATATAAGTTTATTTCAAACGTAAAGGTTGAACACTTTTAGTCGGCCATAAAATTACACGTTTAACATGAACATTAACTCGAACAATTTTACTTCCTACTTAACAGAAGTACTTCATTTCTGAAACCTACTTAAGAGGAAAAGAAAAACAGCTTTGGTTTTTTTTTCCGTGTAAGATAGCGGGCAATTTTTTTCACCAAAATGATCTATGAATATAATTTGTTATTTCCTTTGCTCGTGTCAGCAACCCACATTTGAGACACAAACCAACCGTATAACATAACTAAATGAGAACTAAACTCTCTGTGTCTATGTGGAGACATGCAATTTTACATGCTGCATCATTAATTCGCATGAGACTAAGTGCAAATCATAATTACTCTCCTATACAACTTGCTTCTAGCTAAGAACCAAACATTTCTCATTTAGAATTTTTAATTGTGCAGTGTATGTACACATTGCACCACCACAACGCACAAAAATGGGTCCTCAAAGAAGATTGAGAATTTATGTTGGATATGCAACATCTTCCATCATAAGATATATTGAGCCTTTAACAGGTGACCTATTTACAGCACGTTTTGTTGATTGCCACTTTGATGAAGCAGTTTTCCCAAAATTAGGAGGAGTAAAGAAAAATCAAGAAAAGAATGTCACTTGGTGTGAACCTTCATTGTTATATCTGGATCCTCGAACAAAGCAATATGAGACCGAGGTTCAGAGTACTATGCATTTGCAAGAAATTGCAAACCAGTTACCTGATGCATTTACAGATACAAAAGAGTAACTAAACCACATATACCAGCTGTTAATGCCCCAACTCGAGTTGAAATACCAAATAAGCAAGCTGATGATAACATCGCTCAAGAGTCTCAAAAGCGTTTGAAACATGGAAGACCAATTGGTTCAAAGGACGAACATCCTCGTAAAAGAAAAGGAACTGAAAAGAACTATGGCCATGATGAAAATGTTCTTGATGAAACACAAGATATCAAAACCTCTCCCAAGGAAGAAATGAATGATATCAATAAAGAAATGTCAATCAATTATAGTCAAACACATATCGTATGGGACCGGAATGAAATAGGAGATATTGACGAGATATTTTCTTATTCTGTAGCAAGGGATATTATGAACGGTGATGATGATCCTGAACTAAAGTCTGTAATTGATTGTCAAAGTCGACCAAATTGGGATAAATGGAAAGACGCTATGCAAGCTAAATTAAATTCACTTAATGAGTGAAAGGTTTTTGGGCCTATTGTTACAACACCTAGAGATGTGAAACTTGTAGGATACAAATGGATTTTTGTGCGAAAAAGAAACGAGAAAAATGAAGTTACAAGGTATAAAGCTCGACCTGTAGCTAAAGGTCTTTCTTAAAGACCAGGAATTGACTATGAGGAAATATATTCTCCTGTCATGTATACAATTACTTTAAGATATTTAATCAGCTTAGCAGTCGCCAAAAATTTAGAGATGCGTCTTATGGATGTTGTTACAGCTTACTTATATGGATCAATTGACAACGACATCTTTATGAAAATTCTGGAAGGATTTAAAATCCCTGACTCATTGAGTTCAAAACCTAAAGAAATGTGCTCAATAAAATTGCAAAGATCTTTATATGGATTGAAACAATCTAGACGGATGTGGTACAATCATTTTGAGCGATTATTTGATTAGCAAAGGCTATATAAATAATCTTATTTGTCCATGTGTCTTTATTAAAAAGACAATGTCTTGTAATCATAGCTGTATACGTTAATGATTTAAACATAATTGGGACAAATAAGGAAATCCAATAAGTTGTTGTTCTATTAAAGAAAGTATATGAAATAAAAGATCTTGGAAAAACCAAATATTGCCTTGGCTTACAGATTGAGCATATGCATAATGAAATAATTATACATCAATCAAATTACACAGAAAAACTCTTAAAACGATTCAATATGGACAAGGCAAAGCCTTTAAGCACCCCAATGGTTGGAAGATCACTTAACGTTAACAATGATCCATTTCGCCCTTGCAAAGACGATGAAGAAGTTCTTGGTCCAGAGGTTCTGTACCTAAGTGCAATTGGAGCCCTTATGTATCTAACAAACTGTACTAGGCCTGACATTTCTTTTACAGTCAATTTATTATCAATGTTTAGTTCACCCCCCATAAAAAGTCACTGGAACGGAATCAAACACATTCTTTGATATCTTCGAGGAACCGTCGATTTAGGCTTATTTGATCCTAACGATTCAAAAGAAGGATTGTGTTGTTCCCACTTAGTTAGTGAACAATAACTACAAAGTTATCATTAACTAACTCATGGCTAGCAAGTAAAGAAAAAACAGTTTGTTGTTTGAAAAGATTTTTGTACGTAAATATAGCTCGTAAGTAAAAGACACAAAAATAACTTTTCAACGTTTAACTCTTTTTATTAAGAATTATACCCCATTGTATGCGGAACTACACTGTGGATCGAATGACAATGTGTGTGTGTGTGATCTCCTCACTAATAACTTTGCATAAACCTAAAGTATTATGCAAAGTTAACTACTATGCTAACCAACTGAGCTTGCTCAGAGACTTAGTAGATTTGGAGGAGTAGACGTGTGTTTATGAAATATACGATTTTAAATGCACAAACTTAACATCTACTCCATTATAAGAGTTCTATTTATACTAATTAGGTAGGGTCACACCTCTTGGGTGTTGAGCACTTATCTTGGATCTAATAGGTTAATACATGTGTACTAATTTGTCCCTATTACAATATCTATTCTAAGTATGGGACAAATGCTCTTTCCAAGTTCAGTTCCTGACACTGAACTTGTCTTATACCCTCTTCAGGATAAGTTGACTTCTGGAGATAAGAGTTTGGACTTATCTGCTTTCAAACTATCCCGCCTATTCTTCAATCTCTTGTCTTTAGGGTTTTCTAGTTGTTGGAGATCGTAAGAGGCTCAGTGAGTCTATTGCCACGACTCACTGAACCCATCACCTTCTTCTTTGGCTCAGGCTTCATTCACTGAGAACCGCCTCACTGAATGCTAGAGTATTTCTTGTAGACTCAGACTGAGCATCTTGAAGGCAACTCATTGAGTGACTGTTCACTCAGTGACCTTGAATTGTTAAAGGATGTTTACACTTAGGTTATTTTGTATTCAATGAAATTAGCCCAACAAGTTTCGGTACGATCCAGTTTTGATCGGTCCGGTCCAGTTTTCAGACTGTGAGCACCCCCGCAACAATCATTTTGTATAAATAGATATAAATAGGGTTTTTCTAACATGTGCCCTAAAGGCACATGATAAAGTGGGGACAGAAAGCTGTATGTCAGAGACTTATTGGCCAGCAGTTATTATTAATAATCATTATCAAGTCTCACAATTACCTACTGGCCAATCAAGCTGTGACACACAACCTCTGGTCCCTGCCTTATGATGTGCATTAGCAAACCCATATAAATAAGAAGACCAAAGGGTCAAACAGTTAAAAGTTACATCAACGGTCCAATTAAAACTAACTTGTTAAATCTTAACAACCACCGTTTCACTCACTCACTCACTCACCGGAAAAATAAACACCACCACAACATCTCCACCGTTATCATAACACAAGGTACTATTCAATTTGCATTTTTTTATTAACTTATATAATATTTATGTTTAATGAGTCAATTTGTGTTACTGGTATTAAATTTTGAATCTTTTTTTAAAAGGGTTTAATTTGTGTTAAATTTGAATCTTTTTTAAAAAGGGTTTAAATTATGCATAATATTAGATCAAGAAATTAAAAAGGTTTAAATTTGGGGATCAATTTTAAAAGAATTATTAATTTGGGGTAATATTTTTATAGGATCTTTTTCTTATATATAAATATGGCTTTAGGGATTAGGTTTATTATTATTCATTAATTTGTAAGTTTATTATCGTAGTATTAGAATCTGTGAATGTTACATTTTACGGTTTAATAAATGGTTATGGCTATGGTTTTGTGGATGAATTCTTGAAAATAGTCGCAAACGTATAAGGGTTCTTTGTTGTTGACCACATTGATACAAACCCGCGTGTTATAGTTATAGTTACGTGTTATGGTTTAATAAATAGTTATGGCTATGGTTTACTGATAAATTTTTGAAAATAGTTGTTTACGGGTTCTTTGTTCTTGCCCACATTGATACTAACCCGCGTGTTATGACTAGAGATTGTTATCGTATAGGTTTAGGATCAGTTGTAGTTGCGTTTTATGGTTTATTAAATAGTTATGGTTATGAGTTTTCTTGCGGTTAGTGTGCCATCCAATGCACTTTTACTCTTCTAAGACTGAGATTGTTAGATGAGGTTTGCGAGACTCCAACATTCTTCATAAAGTTTTGATATTGTACGTTTTAATCTGTTAACCAAAACAATAAGTGGGTGCCCACTTTACCCGAGCCTGTTTGATTCGAAATGCAAATTCCCTCGCTTTGACCCAAGCCTGTGACGACCCAAGTCCGTTTTGACCCGAGCCCAAACACGCCCGACCTGCACCTCTAGTACTTTCAAACATTCTAGTGTTTTGTGTTGGGTTTTGGAGTTACAAGTTGTTGCAATTCTTCTTATGCAAATGATGCCAAGTGTGCAACCAAAATATCACACAACAACGATCTTGATTTGGCACTTACCGAGGTCGTGTTCATAATGTTGATTTGGTAAAGTCGTAGAATATATCTTTCTATGTAAGTGCACATTTCTTCACCTGTTGATGATATGACATTAAGCATATTTTAACAAAGACTCATTAAGTGCTAAATCATATTAAATGCTAAATTAGTAAATTTTCCATTAGTAAGAACTAAACGCTGAGGCCTGGAAATTCTCATGAGTTGGTAACCAGATTACTTAAACCACCATTAGAAGGACGACTTGGTTCGGAGATTCTTAAACTACCATTAGATTTAGTAAACAGGCTTGCTTAGAATCTAGTGTCTAGGAAAAAGGATTTATTTCATATATCACCCTACTTTGAACTTTAATTTCATATATACCCAAAGTGCAATCGATGAATGCATAATGTACAATGTTTTTAAAGCATGTTTGGGTATATATGAAATTTCCATCTTTAAAGAGGGTATATATGAAATTGCCCCCTAGGAAAAAAATTGCACCACAGTTCCTTCACCACTTAGATGCTACGAGAATCAACAACGACCTTTGATGAGCAACACCATGATCTCATTGACCAACATCTTTGTTAGGTACATAGAAATTAGGTGATAGTAACCCTACCCAAAACAACAACTATGCCTGCAGAAATACGCTACATTTCTGATTGCAACAACAAGAATTTCTAGCCAGACTTGTACTAAAACATAGAAACTTACATATGAAAGCCAACCCGTCCAAACACAAAACGTAACAAAGCCAACATCAAAAGTGGCATCCTAGAAATAACTGCTTAGACCACAAACAATAAACATTAGCAAACTTTAGTGACTCTCCTTTTCAATCTTTAGAACCAACATGTGTTTCTTAGTTAATGATGCCTTTATACCGGGATCACCTTTAAATAGTCTTTATTCTATCTTTTGCGTTTTATTTGGTTTTCCTTAATCTTATCGTAGTATTAGAATCTGTGATTGTTACATTTTACGGTTTAATAAATGGTTATGGCTATGGTTTTGTGGATGAATTCTTGAAAGTAGTTGTAAACGTAAAAGGGTTCTTTGTTCTTGCCCATATTGATACAAACCCGCGTGTTATAACTAGAGATTGTTATCGTATAGGTTTTGGGTCAGTTGTAGTTACGTTTTATAGTTTAGTAAATGGTTATCGCTGTGGTTTACGGATGAATTCTTGAAAATAGTCGTAAACGTAAAAGGTTCTTTGATTTTGCCGACATTGATACTAACCCGCGTGTCGTAACTAGAGATTGTTATCGTATAGGTTCCAGTTAAATTTTGGTTTTATCGATGGACTCTTTTTTTTTGGGTAACCATGGTTTCCGACCTTTTGGCCAACTAAACGTGGGTGGACTCTTGAAACACTCGTATATGTAAAAGAGATATTTGTTACTACTATTTTACTAAACCATGTTAAAAGCGTTTTGTTTTTGTTTGATTGCTACTTAGTTGTTTTGCGTAAGTTTTGTTCTTGTTTGATTGCTACGTTATTTTAGTTGTTTTGCGTAAAATTTTGGTTTTAGGGTTATAAATTGTTATGTTTTTGGTTTCGTGGTTGAGACTTTGAAACAGTCGTATAGGTAAAAGGGATATTTGTTCTTGCCCATGTCGATACTAACACGCGTTAATCCACTTTGTTCTTGTTTAGTTGCTTGGTTCTATTAGTGTTTTTATATTGATCTTTTGTCTATTTGATTGTGTGACTAACGTTGATTTTTATTGTGTTTTGCAGAAGCGATTATCTGAATTTCTTTTCAGTACAAAATGGATGTGGATCAAGTAAAGGTTGTCATTGAAAACGTTTCATGTGATACAGTCAAGAGATTGGATGGGAGTGATAAGGATGCTACTATGGGACTTAAGAATAGTATTAATCTGTCTTCGTCACCATTGGTTGATAAGGGTGTTGCCTCTTTATGTCCAATAACTCCGTTTTCAAACAAAGAAAGTGTGTATTCGACATCTAAAGTTATATCACCATCGACAGTTTCTTCGTCTATGAGTATAGATCATGATGTCCCGTCTACTCCGATGGAGGATGTTTTTGACTCGCTTGCTGCGGGTCGCGACAAGTTCATGAAACATGGTGAAAAATCCGAAAGTTTTGTCGCAAGGAAGCTTAATTTTAATTCTGGTGATAAAGAGTGTGCTTCTGATAGCAGATTTGAAGATGGTAAAGTTATGGAGAGTGTGTACGAATCGATTCTGGAGGGTATAATTTCTAAAGAGGCAGAAGATATACTTTCAGAAATCGTGGCTGCTGATGTACTGATGACCCCACCTTCTGCACCTCGACTCAGTGGGATTGCTGAAACGTGCCCTGGTGCGCCAATGAAGCCTGCAACAAAATTAAGGAATATTGATTCGAGATTGTGCAGAAAGCTTGAATTCTGATTTTAACACGTCCACCAGTGAGCCTTTGAAGACCGCAAGGAAAAGGAACGCTGATATGAGGTTGCGCAGAATGCTTATTTTTTAATTTATAAGTACTAACGACTCATATTGTGTTTTGTTACCACTGATACATTGGATAATATTATTTTGATTCATTGTTTGAAGCAATTAGTATGTATATGATAACTGTTTTGAAGTGAAATAGGAAGATATTTGCTATTCTCATGTGTTTATCATTTATGTCAAAAGTTACGTGTAAGTTCAGTGTAGCAAATGTTATATGTTCGTAATCCGGTTGAATTTTTGTTTAATTATTTTAGAGTACATTGCAAATATAGTCTAGCTTTGTGGTTTGAGCAAATTGATGTTTGTCTGAACAGTGTAGCAACTGTTAATGTTAGTAATCCTGTTGACATTTTTGTTTAATTAATTTTAGAGTACATTGCAAAAATAGTCCTTGTGGTTTGAGCAAATTGCATGTTTCGTCTGAAGGTTCGGAAAATTGGAGGCGGCCTCCTTGTGGAGAAACCTTAGTGTCCGATTTCAGCCTTCCCTAAACTGAAATTACCAAATACCCCTCTGTTCTTTCTCTTTGAACGTGATAAGTTATGGTGGTAAGTATCGTGAACGATCAAAATGTGAGCCGTAACTTAACGAAAAATGCAACATTTTCCACTTGACTTCAATTTTGTTAGTTAACATTACTTATCAAATTCGGAAAAACAATTTACCCTCCTAATATTTTCTTAATTATGGTTTTGGCTCACTGTTTTTCCAAAAAAAAAAACCAAGACAAAAAGAGTCATGGTCAGTGACATACTGAAAATTAGAAAAATTAAGTACAGTATTATAGTTTGAACTTTGAACATGACTTTATAAACTAAGAAAACATGGCGTTTTCATTCTTTGGGAAATCTTGTACGCTTACTAGAGACAGTTCCTTTCCATGCTTACTTGTTAATTATCCCACATTTGATGTTCCATTTTCC
>BQNB010005132.1:0-86129 GCA_026074375.1 Tanacetum coccineum
GAAGAAGATCCTCAAGAAGAAGAAGATGATATGGAAGTTGACATTGAGGAAGATGAGAATGAGCCGGAGTTGACATATCCTTATGAGGAGGTGGATCCTCCTAACCCTTCGCCACTTGTTTCTGAGTCTGAACCTGATGATGAGATCGAGGTTGAGAATCCGAATGAGCATGAGGATGAGACTGTTCCTGTTATAGTTTACTACCTGGCTTCATGAGGCGTGATATTGACTCTTTTTTTGGTCGAATGGTAAATTTTTCAAGACGATTGTGTGGATGCGAGACGGCGCATGCATTGGCCGAGAAGAAAGGAAAAGCAAAAGATAAGTTTTATGGTAAGTTGATCTTGGATTTGGGTAATGAAGTGCGTTCTAGTGTGGAGCAAGGAACGGCTGCAATGGAAAAGCTAGTTAAGAAGCTTGGTAATACTGAAGATAGAGTTGAATGTAAGAAATTGAAGAAGGAACTTGAAGAAGTAAGGGTTAGCAACACATTCCTTCATATGCATAATGAACGAGTCGAGAGAGATCTCTATTAGACTAGAGTTCCAGCTCATGAGTTCTATTAAGATATGATTCGTAGAGGATTTGTGTTTGAAGAAAGACCGAATGAAGCTATCAATGTTCCGATTGAAGATGAGAAGAGTCCTTTGTTTGAGCCGCAAGGATCTCCTCTTGATGTGTAGTAGTTTAGTTTCAGTTGTAGTTTCTTTTGTTGTGTAATCGCTAAAGTGAATCCTCAGTTAGTAGAGATAGTACTATTGGTTGTAATGATTTGTATCATTTCATGAAACAATGCAACTATGTATTAACTCTTTTGTGATGAAAAATGAATGACTATCTTTTGATTACTACCTGATGTGGTGGACTGTTGTTGTGATTGATTTTTCATTGTACCATGTTATGAATATATCATGTTATGAATGCTTATCAGGTTGTTTTTTATGTGACGTAACAGAATCATGCCTCCAAAGTCTGCACCTATGACTCAAGCTGCTATGCGTCGATTGATTAAAAAAAGTGTTGATGCCACTATTGATGCTGAGCGGGAAAGGCAAACAAAGTTCAAGAACGATGCTAGTGGATCTGGGCCAGTTAGGGGTCAAGACACTGCTCCTACTGTTCGTGAGGGCACTTTTGCTGGGTTTATAAAGTGCATTCCTACTGTCTTTAGTGAGATTGAAGGAGCTGTTGAATTGAGAAGATGGTTTGAGAAAACTGAGAATGTTTTTGGAATCAGTGAATGTGCATAGGGTAAAAAGGTTAGGTTTGTTGCTGCTACATTGGAGGACCAGCTTTAACCTGGTGGAATTCAAAATTGCAACCTTGGGTTTGGAGACTATGAACTGAATGCCTTGGACTAAAATGAAGCAATTGATTTCTGTTGAGTTTTGTCCAATAGAAGAAATCCAACGTATGGAGCACGAGTTATGGAACTTGAAGGTTAAGGAGTATGACATTATTGCTTATACTCATAGGTTCAATGAGCTTGCATTGATGTGTTCGAGAATGGTTGAACCAGAAAGAGTGAAGGTTGATGCTTATATCCGGGGATTAATGGATAATATCAAGGGTGAAGTGACATCTTCTAAGCCTACTGATCTGAATGAAGCTGTGTGTATGGCTTACAAGTTGATGGAGCAGAAATCGCAAGCTAGAAATGAAAGAATTTTGGAAGGTAAGAAGCAAAAGTGGGAGAGCTTTCAAAGTGGAAATAGTAGTGGTAAGGGCAATCAAAAGGATAACTCTCGTCAGACTTTGCAGAATAACCAAAAGCAAGGAAATGCGCGAGCCATGGTTACCGCTCCTACTGATGGAAAGCTTCCTTTGTGTGAACGTTGTTTTACTCGCCATGTTGGTCAGTGTACGATTAAGTGTCACAAGTGTGGAAAGGTTGGACACAAGTCGAGGTACTGTAAGGAGAAGAGTGTTGCCACGGGTGCTAACGCTCAACCTGTTTGGACTTGTTATGATTGTGGTGAGCAAGGTCATACTAGGAACCGATGTCCGAAGAAGGTCAAGCAAGAAGAAGTTGGAGAAGTTCGTGGTCGAGCTTATGCTATTAAGGACGCTGAGCCGAAAGGTCCGAATGTGGTTACTGGTACGTTTCTGCTAAATAACCGATATGCTTCTGTTTTATTTGATTCGGGTTCCGATAGGAGTTTTGTGAACACTAGATTTAGTTCATTGCTCGATATCAAACCGATTAAAATAGAGGATAGTTATGAGGTAGAGTTAGCTGACGGAAGGGTAGTTAGTACGAACACTATTTTGAAAGGTTGCACTTTGAGTTTAGTGAACCATGTTTTTGAAATCGATCTTATGCCGATTGAGCTTGGTACGTTTGACGTCATCATCGGTATGGATTGGCTTGTCAAGCACGATGCCGTTATCGTCTGTGGCGAGAAAGTTGTTCGTATACCATATGGGAATAAGACGTTGATAGTCGAAGGTGACAAAGGTGTGTCTCGATTGAAGGTTATTTCGTGTATCAAGGCCTGTAAGTACGTCGAGCAAAGTTGTCATTTGTTTTTGGCACATGTGACGGAAAGCAAGTCGAAGGAGAAACGAATGGAAGATGTGCCTGTAATTTGTGATTTTCCTAAGGTGTTTCCTAGGGAGCTGCCAAGACTACCACCGCCGAGGCAAGTAGAATTTCGAATTGATCTAATACCGGGGGCTACACCTGTTGCACGTGCACCGTATAGATTGGCACCGTCTGAGATGAAAGGATTGTTGGTACAATTGCAAGAGCTGCTGGAGAAAGGATTTATTCGTCCGAGTTCATCACCGTGGGGAGCACCGGTTTTGTTTGTGAAAAAGAAAGATGGATCTTTTAGGATGTGTATAGATTATCGCGAGTTGAACAAGTTGACTATCAAGAATCGTTATCCTCTTCCAAGAATTGATGATTTATTTGATCAACTGCAAGGTTCGAGCGTGTATTCTACGATCGATCTGCGATCAGGATATCACCAGTTACGCATTAAAGAGGAAGACATTTCGATTACTGCATTTAGAACTCGGTATGGTCACTTTAAGTTCCAAGTAATGCCGTTTGGATTGACTAATGCGCCTGTTGTGTTTATGGACTTGATGAACCGAGTATGCAAGCCATATCTTGATAAGTTCGTAGTGGTGTTCATATTAATCTTGCCAAGATCAAAGCCATTAAGAGTTGGGCTGCACCGACGAAGCCAACAGAGGTGAGGCAATTTCTTAGATTGGCTGGGTATTATCGAAGGTTTATTGAAGGATTTTCTTTGATTTCTAAACCACTGACTAAGTTGACTCAGAAAAATAAGAAGTACGAGTAGGGAAGTAAAGAAGAAGAAGCTTTTCAAACGTTGAAGCAGAAGTTGTGTAGTGCACTGATTTTAGTGTTGCCCGAAGGAACAAAAGATTTCGTGGTGTATTGTGACGCATCTCTTAAGGGTTATGGAGCCATGTTGATGCAAAGAGAAAATGTGATAGCGTATGCTTCAAGATAATTGAAAGTCCATGAAGAGAATTACACTACACTACTCACGATTTTGGAATTAGGAGCGTGTTTTCAGCTCTTAGATTATGTGAGAACATTATTTGTATGTGTAACAAAGTGTAGTGGTTTTTTCACCGAATTACAAGAGCCTCAATATATCATTTAAAAACAGTAAAGATTTGAAACTTGAGACAACGAAGGTAAGATACAGAGTTGTGAGTGATTATGATTGTGAAATCGTATCATCCTGGAAGGAAAGGGATAAGCATTAACGTGTTTCGAGCTATGATGATGACTGTTCACCAATGATTTACCGAAGCAAATTCGTGAAAGCTCAGGAAGAAGTAATGAAAGAAGAAAGAATGTAAAGACAGGAAAATTAAGGGAGATTGATTAAGCCCGATATCTGGGAATGATCGCCCTGTCATGGACAATCCGTTGTCCTCTCGAAACTCGTGCATGGTTACCATGATACAGGTGGATTAAGACAGATTAAGGTTATGCATGATCCGCATAATCCAAGTATTTCATAGTCTTCCATCAGTAATTCGAGATAAATTACAAGGCCTGGAAGCCATAGTATTCTGGATGGCCGAATATGAAATGTAGGACATTGAGCATTATGTTCGATAAGTGATTTGCGACCTTAGGCGAAGGTTAAGTCGAGCATCACCAGAAGACCGCTGGGTTGCTATAACAACCTGATAGATCCTGTTTGGAAAAGTAGGAAAAGGATTACTATGGAGAATTTATGTGATGTGGTACAGCCGAGAACTTGCCAAGTGGGGTATTCACAACGATAAGGTTATTGTCGACCGAGACTGACCAAAATCAGCTCATTTCCAGCCAATGAAGAAAACGGATAGTATTGGAGAAAAACTACATCTAACACTTTGGTCGACTGTACTTGAAAGACAAAGAGTGTGTAGCATGGTGTACGCATGTTATCAAATTATTTCGGATCGTAGATCGCTCATTTTTTACTCTACATTCCGGAAGAAACGCATTCAAGAAGCGTTAGGGACGGAATCTAGGATATGAGTTTACCCAGCTTACCGCCCCTCAAACAGATGGTCAGGAGTGAGAGTAATAATTCCCCAAACGCTGAAAGACTATGTTGCATGCCCTCTGTGTAATTGAACTTTGGAGTTACATTTGGGATCGCCATTTGCCATTGGTCGATTTCTCATATAACAATAGCTATCACGCAAAGTATACGGCTTGCACACCAATGAAGCTTTGTAGACAAGAAAGTGTAGATCACCTGTATGCTAAGTGAAGGTTAGGGGATAGCTAACTCACCATGCCAATAATAGAACCGTGCATAGACGACCCGAGAAGATTGTCCAGATTAAAGAACCGTTTTTATGCCCTTGCTCGTAGTCGTCCAGAAAGATTATGCAGATAAAAGACTTAATCCGCTGGAACTTAAAGTTGGTGATAGGTATAGTACTCAAGGTATCACCATGGAAGGGGCGTTGTGCGTTTTAGAAAGAAATAAAAAGAAATAAAATTATTATTTTAGTATAGAATTTTGTATGAGCGAGTAGCGCAGTAATAGTTAAGCCTACATTAGATATTGGCCATTCAAGATTTCTTAGCGATGAGTCTTGTCCTCAGATCTGCCTTTATTACGTTGGAAATTGCTCTATAGAAACGAAAGGGAATTCATCAATACTAATTTCATGTTTCGAATCTTAAGAAGTGTCTTAGAGACGAGGAAGGTGATGGTTGTAGTTTTGATTTGGGGGGGAGGAGGGGGGGTGAGGGGGCCGGGGATTAGGGTGCGTGGTATTAAGATTCAACTTTGATGATAAAGTTGCACCATAACTTGCAGAGCGCAGTAGATAATTGGATGATAAGAGAGTCAAGCCCGGAACTTATAGCAGAGTCGAGATACCTAATCGTTCACACACACACACATTGGAATTCGCAAAGAGGTCCAGAATTTACTTGGGAACGTGAGGATCAGATTAAGAAAAAGTACCCTCATCTCTTTACAAGTAAGGACAAAGCAGAGAGAGTGGATAAGACAAGCTGAGTGCCACCTCTACTTCGGGCACTCACCTCCTAAAGGTGAAGGAGAATTAGTAACAACTGCGCAGTGGTTCAGGTTCAACAGCGGGTTATCCAATTAATTCTATATAAATACTCCCTATCCCTACTTAAGATATAGTTATTTTAATATGCACTAAAATAATTTTCTCAGCGTCGGAATGGCTAAATATGGTTTGAAGTAGAATTTCCATTTATTGGTGAATTTTCATATCAGTTATTTTAGTTTCTATTTATTTTTAAGCGCGTTTAAAGAACTAGCTCAGAAAAATCTTATTTTCTCTACTATGCCCCGATAGCGTACAATTATGTCATAATAGTCTCGAGTATTTTAAACACGACACGTTTCTCATCCTCGAGTTTTTGTAAAAAGCTGTGTTTTAAGGTCGTGTTTTTACTAGTGCTTTTAACGTTCTATACTAATTCTAAAAGGTATTTTAAACTATATTATAGTGCGGGCGAACCGCGATTTAACAATAATTACGAACGTGGTGTGACTCGAGTTTACTTGGCCAATAAGAGAACAATACTCCATAAAAAGAGGGAAGGCTTGTACTTACGTTTTCAAAACTGAATATGGAAAGTAATGGACTAGGGGCGTTTAAAATTGCGCACACAAGAACACACAAGTCAATTTCATAACACAGGAAGCATAACATACCTCCTTCTATTCTTTTACAAACAATTCAAACCTCATTTCTCTCCTCGCACCCTTGTTGTCAGTATCGAAATCACATCACTACACTCAGGGTTTACCCAATATCTCAAAATTTCTATCGATTACTATTACATGCGCGACTATATTAACAACCCTTCTATATACCATTATCTACTCCTTCATGATCATCAATTCCTCTACAAACTCACTCACTAAAAACAAATCACTCAACTTAGCATTAAACAAATAAAAATGATTACTGACAACAGACACGTTGCACATTATCTTTGGAGTAACAAGACTCTACGTGATTTGGTGTCATAAGGGTATGTTCAAAGTGAGTTAGATTATATTATGTTGGTGTTAGTTGACATTCAGAGAAAATCGATGTGGTTGGTACATCTCTCTGGGTCTTTGTTGTTCGTAATTAATATATAAAAACAAAAATAAGAATCATCAGTCTCGATTTCATAGATGTTCTACAAGGGGAAAATAATCTTTGTACACTTTCCGTGATCTAGCAATGAAATAAGCTTCTAGTTATGGTTTCTTCTTGTCTTTGATTAAAACGTGAGACATGCTATATATTAACATATTATGGTGATTGAAGCTATTGATTCTCATATACAGTGCATACAAAAACGCGGGTCTCATGAAGGTAACACACTCAAGTACGAGACATATGTTTGCGTCATCTGGCACATTTTAGCGTTCACAATGTTTATCATGGTTAGGCTAGTTAAACTATGTTGAAACATGTTAGTAATTACACGCGGTAAATAACTAGAGGATTATGGTACTGCTTTAGTTGACTTAGTCTACTTGACACCAGTCACTAAGTCATCTGAACCCTGACATCCAACTTAATAATAACACACAGATTCTCGAGAACAAATTCTCTTTAGTCAAATCTAAATTAGGCTTTGTGAATATGATAAACAGGGTGTCTACTAAGAGGTACTCGTTTTGAATGTCAATACTTATGTCACATACATATATGCGCACGTACATTAACTTTTTCTTATGAATATAGTTTTAAAAAATTCGAAAAAATTAGAAAATTACAACAAAAAAGAAGATGAAGTTTGGAGATAATCGGTTCACTTAAGCTTAAAACCGATGTTATTATTTAAAGGATCAATTATTCGTTGATACGTGTTATAAATCAACGATATAAGTTTTGTATAAAGTGGTAGATATCACCACTTGTTTTGTAAAAGTATGTATAGTATGGATGATTGGGAGTTGACCGTTATGGGAACGCCAACTAAGGGTTGTTTTCATTTATCTTTGATCGAAGACGTTTTTCAAGTCTGTTTCGTGTCTACTAAACATGGAGTAGTTTTCGTGTCTACTAAACATGCAGTAGTTCACGATTTGTGTCTTTATCATGGGTTCGACCAGGAAAGTATCTAGCAAACTTGTACCTTATCTGTTTGGACTTAATCTATTTGTTTTGTATTAACAACAATTATTTTCTCTTTCCTAATCTTTAACATTTGGTCTTACTCGAATGAGGATGTGAGAAATTAAATATGTCTATTCCGTCATTACGGCCATGTATGTGTGATTTTGTCCGCCTTGTTGTTTTATTACTTTTGGAGAAAAGATTAGAAGATATCTACCATATATCACTATTCGTCCTAACCCTTGGTTTTACTCGAGTGGAGGAATTGAATACAATCATGTATGTCTATTTCGTCGTTACGGATTTGTGTTGGGACCCACTCTAGATAGATCTTTACTGCCTGTTAAGGATGGTGATTAACCTATGTAATCACAAGAGAGACTCTTGCTAAACAAAGCTAATGTCTATGCGGAAATTAGACAAAGCCTTTAAGAAGAACAAGACTATTAAATTAAATGATCCTTCTATGGATTTCTATTGATTAACAAGGAGAAGAATGATGTTTTCCCAATCCGTGTCCTTTATGGCCGTGGGTTAGGTTTCTTATATACTACCGAAACCCTAACAGCCTATTACACAAAACGCGTCAAAGAGATATGCACTATCATTTCCTAAGATAGCTCAAGCATATCCTTATCCCTAACTAACTATACTACTAACCCGGACCAAACATAATACTACCAGGACTAACTATCATTCTACCAGCAGGACCATATTTGGTCTGCCAGCACTAACTATTAAGTTATCCTTACCAGTAGGAACTACATACCTACCAGTAGGAACTTATACTCTACCAGTAGGAACTACATACCTACTAGTAGTAACTAACTATTACAATATTCCTAACAATCCTCCCCTAAACTTGAATTTGACGTAGTTAACTTCAAGTTTCTAGATAGATCTTTCAGTGGACGCTTGAGGATTGAACAGCAACATCTTTAAACCGTGTAAACAGCAACTCTAATCTGCATGAATCTTGATAAGAACACTTGAATACTTCTGCACATATCAGCTGAATGTATATTTGGCAAGCAGATTAGTCTACATATGTAACCACCTCAACAACAATGACAATTAGGTACATAGTGTCATCTACATCAATTCAAGGTTACATATTATTCTCATCACATCCCATGGCATGTTAACTCCGGGGAGAGGTGAATCGAAGAAAAGTAATGGATTTATAAAGCCTTTACCAAGTAGCCATTAACTCTTGGGCTAGCTAATCCTTTTGTGGAATCATGACATCACCCCTGGTGAATTAGAAATCAGTCCAACTCTTAGAACATGAATCATTGGTGAATTGGAATACCCTAATGATTTTTGGCAAATCATCACAGCCATAAACGGATTTTATTAGCCTTTACCACATAGCCGTTTGCTTGTAGGCTAGACAATCCTTGGGACCCAAAAAGGGTTGCTCCCATGGTGGATTGCAAACCATCTCAACTAATTGGTACTTCAAACATCGTTGCAAGCATAAATGGGAAGAAGTATATTCTGGTGATTGTTGATGACTATTCAAGATACACTTGGACTCTTTTTCTACGATCCAAGGATGAAACACCAGAAGTTCTCAAAGACTTTCTCACGATGATTCAACGCAATCTTCAAGCTCAAGTTATTACTGTACGTACTGACAGAGGCACGGAGTTCTTGAACAAGACACTCCATGCTTATTTCAAAGAAGAAGGCATTGAACATCAAACTTCCACTCCTCGAACACCTGAACAGAACGGCGTTGTCGAAAGACGGAACCGTACTCTTGTTGAGGCTGCTCGAACGATGCTTTCAGCTTCTAAGCTTCCATTATCATTTTGGGCTGAAGCAGTTGCAACCGCATGCTATACTCAGAACCGATCAATCATCATATCGACTCATGGAAAGACGGCTTATCACATCATTAATGACAGGAAACCTTTAATAAAACATCTTCACATCTTTGGTTGCACTTGTTACATAACTAGAGATGGGGAAAATCTGGATAAGATGAAAGAAAAAGGGGATCCATGTGTCATGGTGGGATATTCTACTCAGTCGAAGGGATATCGTGTTTACAACAAGCGAACAAGATTGATAGCTGAGTCCATACATATCAAGTTTGATGAAATCAAAGAAATGATGTCTGATCACAACAGTTCAGACCTCGCACCACAACGACAAGAGATGTCTGTTGAAAATGTCTCTTCAGGCCTCGTTCCTCAAGGACAAAAGGCGTCAGATTATGACAACTCTAACCCCGTGCCCCCAAGACAAAATGTTGTTCCTACAGCAGAGAAGACAGATTCGTCACAACAAGGGTTGGAATTTCTCTTCAGTCCTTTACTTGAAGAATATTACAATCCAACACACGGTCAAGCTGAGGAAAACAACAATGATCAAGCACCGAATGCATCGTTTCAAGAAGCTGAATTTGTCAATCCTTTTTGTACACGGGTACAAGAAATTGGTGAGTCTTCCTCACGCAACATTGATAATACCGATGTGCATTCATTTCAACCACAAAGTCATGATTACCGATGGACCAGAGATCATCCATTAGAACAAGTTCGTGGAAATCCAACCATGCCAGTTCAAACAAGACGACAGCTTGCCACAGATCCTGAAATGTGTATGTTCGCGCTCACGGTGAGTATTGTTGAACCGAAGAACATTAAGGAGGCAATGGCTGATTCTGCATGGATCGAAGCAATGCAGGATGAACTTCATCAGTTCGACAGACTAAAAGTCTGGGAACTAGTCGACAAACCATTTGGCAAGATGATTATTAAGCTAAAGTGGTTATGGAAGAACAAGAAGGATGAAGATCAGACTGTAATTCGCAACAAAGCACGACTTGTTGCTAAAGGTTATGCTCAGGAAGAGGGTATTGATTTTGAAGAATCATTTGCTCCAGTTGCTCGCTTGGAAGCAGTTCGGATTTTTGTTGCCCACGCAGCACACAAGTCTTTTCCAATCTATCAGATGGACGTGAAAACGGCATTTCTTAATGGTCCACTGAAGGAAGAGGTTTACGTTGCTCAGCCGGAAGGGTTCGTTGATCCAGATCATCCAGAAAAAGTCTACCTTCTAAGGAAAGCTTTGTATGGATTAAAGCAAGCTCCAAGAGCCTGGTACGATGAACTATCAAACTTCCTGATGTCCAAAGGCTTTACTCTTTTCTAAAGGTACAATTGACCCAACTTTATTCAAGATAAAATACGGGGAGGATATTCTACTTGTGCAAATTTACGTTGATGACATAATTTTTTGATCGACAAATCCAAAATATCAAAACGAATTTGAAAAATTAATGCACCGTTAGATTTGAAATGTCCTTAATGGGGGAGCTGAAATTCTTTTTAGGACTTCAGATCACCAGTCCCCAAAAGGTAATTTTATCAATCAGGCCAAGTAAGCTTTAAAATTTTGAAAAATGCAAATATGACAACTGTCACTCCCCATTGGTACACATGGCTACAAAACCCAAGCAGATAAAGACTCTGAAGTGGGAACCTTAGACCAATCTGATATCGAGTAAAATCGGTTCACTCATGTACTTGACATCAGAAGACCAGACTTAGTGCAAGCAGTATGCTATTGTGCACTTTATCAAGCACGACCAACTCAAAAGCACTCCTCACGGTCAAAGGAGGTTAAAAGAAATCATTAAATACCCTAAAGGTCCATAAATGGGACTCTGGTAATCCAAAGGATTCTGGCTTTGAACTAACTATCATTTTCCATACGCTATCATGCGGATGCCTTGATACGCGGAAAAAGCACTTCTGGAGTGATCCAGTTCCCTTGGTGATAAACTTGTAAGCCAGGGATGTCAAAGAAACAAAACAGCACAGCAATGTCTTCAGCAGAGGCAGAGTATGTGGCCTTATCTGCAAGTTGTGCCTCAAGAATTGGATAGGACACAACTTCAAGATTATGGCTTCAACTACAACAAAATACCGTTGTACTGCGACTCTCAGTCAGCCATAGCAATCTCATGCAACCCCGTACAACATTCGCGGACAAAGCACATCCATACTCGGTATCACTTCATAAAGGAACAGGTTGAAAATGGTATAATTGAATTATATTTTGTCAGAACTGAATACCAATTAGCTGACATGTTTACGAAAGCCCTTCCTGAGGATCGGTTTAAGTATCTTGTCAGAAGGATTGGTATGAGATGTTTGACTCCAGCTGAACTGGAGGTTCTGACAAATGAGACTGCTTGATATCATGATCAAACATCACCATGTATATATTTTTGAAAAAAGCAAAATACAAAAAAAAATATAAAACTTCAAAAAGAAAATACAAAATCAGAAAATCAGAAAATTTCCAAAAAGATTCTTCTCGACATGTCTCTTGGAATCGATAACATTTACGTGCTTAGAAATGTCGATTAACATTGACACGGGTGTGTAAATGAAGTTCGAGCGAGAGTTTGCAAATAGTTTCAAAACATGTCATTTCTAATTTTCTTAATGGCTTATGTGCAAATCTCAGTACATAACCCGGACTTCAAATAAAGGAAGGTTTATAACTTATCCTCACAACGAGAAAGTTAACGTTTCTCGGTCTTGAGCTGTTCTTAAAAAGACATTCAATGTTTTTAGCTCAAGAAAAAAGAAATTGTACGTTTCAGTGCGCTTACCCTTACCGTTAGAAGAGAAGTCCTCTAACATTTGGTTTTTCAAAAAGTTGAACACAATTCGACTCAATGTGTAAACAGTAAGCAGGTTTTATGGTTCGATTCTTATACCCAACAACATTTAATTTCATGCCGATTCTAAAGTAATTAAGAAGACATTTAATGTTTTTAGCTCAAGAAAAAGAAAAGTGTACGTTTCAGTGCGCTTATCCTTAGCGTTAGAAGAGAAGTCCTCTAACATCTGGTTTTTCAAAAAGTTAAGGTGGTTAGGTCAAGAATCAATCCTATGATCCAACCAGAACCGGAGGATCTACCCAAGGATAATCTACCCAAGGATAATCTACCCAAGGATAATCCGAAAATAGAAATAGCAGTCCTTAGGTATGATTGGAGATGAATGTATATGGGAATAATGCCGACTAAGATTAAGCTAACACTGGAACAATCATAACAAGGTGTTAGTAATGATGTCCTGGTAAGCATTGATTGCTGACATTGAAAACGACATCATGGACCCAGTGATGCAATGCACAACCCTTCCCAGCCATTCGGGTTTCTCTCAACAGAAACTTGTCTCATTTGTCACGGAGATACACAAGTTATCTATTGACATCTCACTCCGAGATTGTTGATATTGAATAGGTGGCAATATGCTCCAGCCTCCGAGTACTAAAACCAAAATGCACTAATCGAGTCTAGAGCCAAGAGATCAATCAAAATCTCGTTAGGACACATTCCATTTCAAACACTTGTTGAACATCATCAGGTTCACAAGCTGTTATCAAGAGTCCTACGCAATATCATTGTGATATTTGCCAGAACATCCGAGTGATACTAATGTATTCACAATGAAGATGGAAATCCTGCTTGAGTCAACATCAAACAAGCTCTTGGTAGGTGACTTGCGAGATTCTATATGAATCAAACTTGTGACAACTGGATATCGATTTGGTCTAGTAAATGAATTGACGGTTGATGAATTTTGATAAAAAGATTAAAACTTCCGATGTGTTACAAAAACGCTTTTACAAGTAACACGTCGATTGATTTTCAAGATACACACGTTATCTATTGACATCTCATTCCGAGATCGTTGATATTGAATAGGTGGCAGTCTGCTCCAGCCTCCGAGTACTAAAACCAAAACGCACTAATCGAGTCTAGAGCCAAGAGATAAATCTAAATCTCGTTAGGACACATTCCATTTCAAACAATTGTTGAACATCATCAAGTTCACAAGCTGTTATCAAGAGTCCTACGCAATATCATTGTGATATTTGCCAGAACATCCGAGTGATACTAATGTATTCACAATGAAGATGGAAATCCTGCTTGAGCCAGCATCAAACAAGCTCTTGGTAGGTGACTTGCGAGATTCTATATGAATCAAACTTGTGACAACTGGATATCGATTTGGTCCAGTAAATGAATTGACGGTTGATGAATTTTGATAAAAACATGACACTCTCGATGTGTTACAAAAACTCTTTAACGAGTGACACGTCGATTGATTTTCAAATCAATTTTCTCGTTTATCACTAACGTAAACCTGCAGGTCAAACGGTGGTAACGGCAACCTCAATCCCATTCAAATGCTCAATCTACAAAGACATACTATCTAGAAAGCTCTAGATTGAAAGACAAAGACTTCCGCTAACTCTGATTTAAAGCTTTCAAGATAATGCAATAGTATGAGCATGTTGGTCAAAGACACAAGATCGCAAGATGGCTTAGCCGATCGCAAAGCATGAAGGAACAAGCTTACAACGAAGACAAAGACCAAGAACACTCGAGCTTAAACGACAAAAGCAATCTCACTGATCTCATGAAGGAGTGTCATCAATGAACTCACTTCGGGGGAGATTGTTAGCCTCAATTTTATTGAGTCAATAAAGGAAGCTCGTTCCCGTGTTCAAGACCTCACTTCGGGGGAGATTGTTAGCCTCAATTTATTAAGTCGAACAAGGAAGTTTGGTCACTCTACGATGGAGCTTCGGTCTTTAATTAGTTAACGTTGTAATAGGATATTATCGGGAATCGGGCTCGATAGTGAATCTAATATTGTATATGTTTCGGGTTTAATCCCAAGCAAAACCCGAGCCCGGGTCCTAGTTAAATATCCCGCGTGTCATTTAACGCGACGGGGTATATAAACTCTTTTCTATTTAGAAAATAGTAAGTTGTTCAAAATACCTAATAATATCATTTCTCTTTTCTCTCTCAATTCTCTCTCTTTTTTCTCTCTCTAGAATAACTCAATCTTTCTCATTTCTAGTTCTAATTTCGTGTTTGATTCTATGAAGTGAAGTGTTACGGGATCCTACAATAAGTTCTTAAGTATAATTTACACACTTCTGCTTCCATTTTCTATTATGGTTTAACATAAAAGGGAAGTAAAGGTTTTGAGGTTTTTGTTTGGGGTGTTTGGTCACAAGCACTATAGGGGTTTTTGGGTTAGCTTGATGCAAGAGGATTATAACTTATTTGGGGATGGAATATGCTAATAAGCATGAGTATATAGGTTGGGTCTATAACTAAGATTGTTGTGTTTAACTTCAATTTTATGTTTTTCATGTAGGGATCTATGGTTCTCTTAACTTTGTTGCACAAACTTGCAAAACTAATAGTTTGATTCTAAAAAATAGGGGATGCAGAGATATCGTGTTTTTGAAGATGTAACTCTCCAACATTGATGTATGCCATATGATTAAGGAGCATGAGTGGTAAAATTACGATTCTAATACTATTATAGTAGTGGTTTTGACACAGTTGAATTTATGTGTAGGCTTGATGATGTCACATAATAGGATAATTTCATTGATTACAAGGAAATAACAACAAAGGTATGTGGCATAGATGATGAAGAAAATTTTCAAGGAGATTCATATATGACGGTATTAAACGTTAGCCACAATAGGTGTACAGAAAATTAAAGGTGCAGCAGGAACTACAAAAGAATCAGTATGAAAACGAAAACATATATAGTAGTTAGTTATGTTTTTGTTTTGGTATGTAGTACAGTTGTGACAGTGAGGAAGCATGTTACTATATATGTGCAACTGGGTGAGTTGGTTTGGGTCGTGTGGTCCGTATCGATGCATTAGTGATATACACATTTTACATAAATTTGAGATGCTAATTTAAGGGATGGGTGATCAAAGATACTTAGGTGTATGTCAAACGAGTTGGTAAATAAAAACTGACAAGAATTGGTTAACGGTACATAAGAGAACTGAGTATAAGCGACATATGAATTTAATTTAGGTTCTTACGTATTTATGCGCCAAACGAGAGGTGTGTTACGTTTTTAGAAATGTTTAAACCAAGTGTCTTCTAATCATCTTTTTTCAACAGTGGTTTATAGAATTTGTATCCTTTGATTGATGAACTTCTATAGCAGAATTAAAGTTACCTGTAGTTGGCCTAAGATCCATCGTAATAGCATTAACTTAATAGACATTCAGTTGGACCTATTGTGTAATGTGTTATGTATGAGGGTTTAGTCATTGTTCAATGATTTGAGGGGAGCATGTATCTTTTTTATGCGCTTAAATCCATCTGTAACTTAATTTAATACGGTGGTGATTATTTACCGTGGTGTCTTATGCTTCATTCTTTAAGATATGCTTCAAATTGCATTAATTTACGCCAACGAGTTAACTGGTTTTCATATGTATCTTTTATGACAGGAACTTGGTAAAATTAGCAGTGCAACGGATAGAAGGAAGCTTTTGCTACATGAGTTTACGGCTAATGTTTAAAATATATTACATTATGAGACATGAGTGGATTGTGACAATGATTTAAAGCCAATTTTAGCCCCCTAATCGTACCTGGAATCGATGAATTAGCTCTAAATCCCCTCATGTTTAGAGCATCAAGCATACTACTAAATGCTAACCACTATGATGTCTGCTTTAAAGGCATGTCTTCTTGGAATGGGAAGGTAGGCAGAATTGTTTCTTTGTATCTGAAGCTATATGGCATACATGGGTCTTTGGATGTCCATTACCTGATTTTGAATAATTACAGTAAGAATGTAAGTTTTTATATCAGATAATCAAATGGTTGTGTATGAAAACCAAATCTAATAAAAAATTGATTGAGAAATTGAACAAAAAGAAAAATTTTGTTAAGAAAGTAACATAGTTTGTAAATGAAACCTAAACTACTCGAATTAGGTTTAAAAGTGATCTTAATTTAGCCTTAGATATTTAGATTTCTTTCAGTATGAAACTTACCTGACCCGTGAAATTGCATATTCTTAAATGTTCACATTGTAGGTTTTAAGAAGGCACGAGGATGTATTTAAGTAGATGATACCATAAATCTAGGGGGTGCCCATGATTGATCAGGTATTTTATATTTTTCGTTCCATTTTAGACTCATATATGGGTTTATACATTGCCTCTAACGGGTCAAAGCTCAAGAGGCTGCATAATGTGTACCATAAACATATTACATCTTGCACTTTTTTGTAAAGGCATATTACACCCATGTTAGAAATGAATGTTGTTTTGATATAAGAAGTTGCATTTGAAAAGTCGAACCTCATATTTGGTTCATATGAAAAGTTAAAGCAACAACGGAACAATTATGAAACCAAACTGCATAGTTTGTTTGGTAAAAAAAAAGTTTTTTTGTTTATGTATTTTGTGGTCACCAAATTGAAAAAGTTGGAGTAGGATTTGTAAAAGCTTAATGATGACCTCATAAGAAGCAACAGGTTTAGGATACTACTCAACTTCAACCATACACATACTATAACTATGTCTGATGTAGATGACCAACACAGAAAGCAAATGATCAGCCTATTTATGGTGATTTTACGTTTACCTTACATTTATTCACTAGCTTTAACAAAAGATAACTACAACAAACTCCCCTGAACAATAAAATTATGTATGAACAGTATTACAGAACAGGACATAACTGAACAAGATTTCATTCGATAGGATAATTTTATGAACATCTTGATCATGTGGTTCTGGGACAACTGCTCTTGCATCCTTCTTTACCTTCATTACTTTAGATTTGGCCGGAATGGAATCACACTTTGCAGATACTTGGAAACAACAATAGTATTGAATTTCTTGAATGGCCTTTTTGTCAGTTGTCAGAATGATCATTCAAAAGAAATATACAAGTCTTTTAATAGTGTTCAACATGAGCGCATACATACAGCAGACATGAGATGCGACCAGCAAATAGATATCAAGTACTTGCTAAATAAAATAGACTATTCCTGCGATAATATAATTCTAATTCTAATGCCCATATATGGCACAAAGTATTATCAAAGTATGGTTTTATCGTCATTTCACCAGTTTTTGTTTTACCCTATGAAAATATCATTGTAATAGTTTTGAGGTCAAAAGACTAAAAGTGATAGACATGTGTAATTAAAGCTTATTTCTATACAAACCTTTATATTGGTTTTTTAGAAATTGTTGTAGATGTTCATTTTAATTACTATTTTCTTATAAAGAGCTTCATACAATTTAGCTCAGTGATGACAAGAATTATCTCTTCAGTCTAAACATAATAGTGTATCTCCTCTTTTGGACATCCAAAACCAACTACCAACTTTTACTATGAAGATGGAATTTTCATGTAATGTTTAAAGTATATCAACGAATGCCGGCCCTATGACCCAACGCAAACAATGAACACAAAACCCAACTACTGATTGTAATACAAAAAAGTACTTAAAGGTCTGCGATCAATGTTTAACATGTATGTACAACTATATACTTGACATATTTTATACTATTTTTAACTTTACATATACTTTTATCATAATATTTTTTTGGTTTAACCTTTCTTTAAAAAACTTTTAAGTCTTGACAGAATCAACATGGGTACTCAAGAGTTTGACGGTAATTGCGTACCTTTCCCTCTTTAAGACTATTACCAGTTGGAGAAGACGATTGTTTTATACCATTTTTAACTTTACACATACTCTTATTAACAGCTTTCTTTTTGGTTGACCATTTTTATAACTTTTAAGTCTTCACAAAAGGAACATGGGTACTCGAGTGTTTGATGCTAATTGCGCACCTTGCCTCATTAAGACTATTACCAGTTGGAGAAGCCGAACATGTACGTTTATTATTTTAAAAGTTATAAACCAATCGTTTATTGTTTCATTCGCGTATTACTTATTATTTTCTTTTTAAAATAATTGAACCTATTTGCGATCGTTGTTGTTTCTTAATTTATTTATGCCCATAACTACTTAATGAATGATTTTTTAAATCATGTAATTTAGGCACACAGATAAACAACAGAACACACTTTGGAAAAACGATGATCATTTCAAGTTTCAAAATAACCTCGTCTGATAACGTTTACCCCTATAGATCATAAGAAAACAATATCACGTATCCATTTCATTTGCTATGACTATAAACCAGAGCCGCGGTCAATCTCTTTCAAAGGTTGGTTTGTATCCGCCACGTCCAGTTTTCACACATGGACAACTATACGTTGATATTTAAAGGTCAAAAGAAAACAAGGTTTGAAGGTTGTCATTTGCGATGTTGTGGTATATCTTAAAGTACTACAAAAGTTGTTTACAAAGAAGTACTTCAAGGGTGTGCTCTTGAAGTTAGAGTCTGCTCATAAAGTTAGAGTCATATGTTTATGGCGTCAATCTATGTACAATAACTTTTATTAAATATGTTTTCTTAAACATATAATCTATTATTCTATTATAACTTTTTTTTATAACCGGTCGAAAAGTATGTGCATTCTACTATAATTAGGGTGCGTTTGGTTTGTAAAATGGTTGGTTTTAAATTTGGAGGAAAGAGAAAAGTAATGATTATTTTAAAAATCAAACTGTTTATATGATAATTAAAATAAAATATAATATAAAATATACAAAATAAAAATGATAAAAAGAAAATGTGTGGTTAGAAAAAATTAAAAGAATAAACAATAATATTAAATTGAAATAAATAGCCAAAACCTACCAATTTGATGGGGCTATGAAATTGGGAACCATGCCCTCCTAGAAGTCTAAAATCTATCAACCAAATAATTTATTTTGGTTTTGACTCAACCCAAACCCTCCCAAACCTGCATAACAAACGCACCCTTAGTGTATATTAGATCTTAATCATAGTTTTACAATTTTAATTAGCTATTAAGAAAACCGTCCATCGGACAGGAAAGAGGCCTAGTTATCAGTATATCTGTATCCCGCTACTCTGCCTCCCAAGTGGGAGCTGTCGGAATTTGGTAGTCGGTTCCGCAAGTTATACGTTATAAATACGTGAGCCTATTAGAGGCACACGCGTTAAACACATAGAGTATGTTTTACTTCACGATACTATTTAAATAGTCGTTATTTAACCGTTAATTGTTTAACTAGTATAACGGACATTTTATAAAGAGAAGAAGAGCAGCCAAAGGTCAAGCATCGATCACAATTCCATATATGACACCATTTAATTCCTATACTCTTGTAATCATTTAATTTTTGGTATCGTTCGGTAAAACATTTAGTTTACCTTGGTTATTTGATCACGCTTGTATAATTACAATGGTTATGGGCTAATACCCTTGGGTATTAGCCATCTTAATGAAGATTTAAATGTTTGGTTTGTTTTAATTTGATTGCTTAATTTATCATTGAAAGTTTAATTATGTTTATCACCTAATACTTGTCTACGTGTTTGAATATGCGACCTATCATTCAACTGGGTCTAGTTATGCCTAACAAGTGAACTAGATACTGGGATACCTCTCCATATCATGTTTATATTACTGGACCAATAGGATGATGAATAATGTTCTATCTTTGTCTTTGAATTATGAGCTTAGTTGGACTGACATGTCTTCCGTAATGTTTCAACAAGTATGTTCTTAATTAATTGATAAAGACTTGAACAGTGAACTACCAGTATATCAAATACCGTCAAACATTAAGTAGGTAAAGTCCCGATGGGCTAGGGTTTAACAAGATCACCATTGCTTTAATCCCTAAAAAGTAGACCACAAGTTCACAGTACGCACATAACAGTTATAACAGATACAACTTCACATAAAAAGAATGTATTTACTGTTGCTATGATGTCTTTAATTCAGGATCAATAAGCAATAGAGTGTTTAGTATAGAGAGGAAGATTAGAAAGTAGAGAGAGAAAGAGGAAGGAGGAGGATTAGAGAAAAGATAAGAATGAGATTAGAAGAAACTTATAAGACACTTAAAAAACATACAAGACACACCTCACAAATGAGGTGGTGGTGGGGTATTTATACCCATTTACAAGAATGAGCATTGGAGGCCTCTCGCTTTTAGATTTTTTAAAAAAAAGGGGGGTTTTAATTTATTGGGTCCTTGGTGCCTTTATTTTAGTCTACGAAACCTTTCACCTAACCCTTTTACACAATATTATTTCTCTATTTTATTACAAGACTTTTATCTCAATAAGATCGTCATTTTATCAAATCCAAACAATCTCCCCCAAGGGACGAATCATTGAGATCTCCTCTTTGATTGCATTACGGATCATAATTTTCTTTTTCGTAACAATCTCCCTAAAGGCTATGATATTCAAGATCTCTCTTGTAGACTTTTGAACTTTGAACTGTAATGCTTGTTTGTCTCGAGTCTTGTTGTGTAATAGTGGTTTCGTTCTAATCATGCTTTAGTGATCTTGATCTTGATCTTTCCATTATCCTTTTTTCCTTTGCCTTTGAGATCTTTTCATATCATCATTCTTTACCGTGAATCCATCTTGATTTATCTTTTGAAGCTTTAAACAAACATACTCATACTTTCTTAACAGCTTTCAATCTTTCATCATGTAGAACTTTTTTTTCTTAACAATAACTTGATGATTTGACGGAAGTCTTTTGATTTATCAGAGTTGCGGAAGTGTATCTTTATACTTTGAGTATGAGATATGAAGGTATGATTATGACAGTTTTCTGTCTCTGAAAGGTAGAGATTAGAGATGTGTGATGTTGTTTGTACATAAATGTATCTTCCCTTAATTGCTTCCCCCCAAAAGAAACAACCATTCTTCGCACATACTTCACACTAACTACCTCACATAAGAAAGTAAACTATATCCTCCAAGTCAATTAGTCTGGATCGATGTATAAATTTATTCCCCCTGAGTTTTTGCACTATGTTGTATAACCAAGTCAATTAAGTCCCGGATGTACAATTTCTTCTCCCCCCTAATTGTTGCGCTCTATGAAATATTCAGCTAGGAACACTTCTCTTCCCCCTCGATTATATTGGATGACCATCCTAAACCAACATAAGGCATCATATGTTACGCCTGATTATTCGTTAGTGATAGTAATGTTGTGAAGTGCGGTCTAAGCATGAGAGTAAATGACTAGCTTCAATTCCAACCATCTCCCTTATTTAATTGTGTCATATAAGTAACCTTGGATAATCCAACACTTCACTTGAGATGAATCAAGGAAATGTTGTTTGTGTTTTCGAAAACAAATTCCAGAAAAACACGAATAACTACTAGATCACTTAGATTACTACTTAACACTAATTGAATCATTAAAAATTCATTTTCAAATTAGTGTGACATCGATTCAGCGTTGGCTTGATGTTATCACTGGTAGGATTTCCATTCAATCATATGAATACTTAATTAAGTAGTCACTCTTGAATGTTCGGCAATTGTGACATTAAGACATGCACTGTCACATAGGGACGGTAAGCGACTATTTGTACCTTTTTGTATCTTTGATGTTTAATACAAATGTACTTTTGTGTCCTATGTGAGATTTATGATTTGATCTCTTTTTGGCTCTAGACTCAATACTTTTTGGTTTTTGTGATCGAAGGCTGGAGCAGACTGCCACCTTTTCAATATCAACAATCTCAGTATGAGATGTCAATAGATTATGCATTTAATCTCTGTGACAATGAAAACAAAGAAATAAAAAAAAAAATGAATTCTTTTGAGAGATCTTGTGAAGGCTGGGATGGGTATGCATTGCATCACTGGGGCCATGATGTCTTTCTTCAATACCAAATATCATCTTTGTGATATTCGATAGATTATGTATTAACCCGGTTTCTGCCTAATGTTTGTGGAGGGCTTCTTTCTTTTCACCCTTTGCACATCATTTCTTTTTCATTCTTCAACCCCTTCAATATCCACCAAGACGTTATTACTATCATCATGTTGTGATTGTTCCGATGATAGCTCATGCCTTAGTTGACATTATTCCCATTCACATTCAACTCCATCATACCTAAGAACTTCTATTCTATCTATAGAAAGTCCCTGGGTAGATCCCTCCGGTTCTGGTTGGATCATGGGATAATACCTAACCTTACTACCTTATTTCTTTTTTGATCATCGTGAGGTAGTTGGTTGTTGGGTATTAAGATCAGAACCATAAAACCTTTTGAAAATCAATCAAAGTGTTTGATATAAATCAAAACATTTATCACTTTGAAAGTTTCATTTTTAGAAATACTCCCCCTACACATGTGCATTGATATTCAAAATTCTTTTGCACAAGGAGGAAAGAGTTGATTGCACATTGAGTCTTTTAGATCACTTTGTTATATCCACCACTTATAGATTTTATCTTTCTTGATCACATTTTAATCCAATTCCCCCCCCCCTCAAAAATAGCATACCATATGATATTTTTGATATCAATGGATTAAAATAGCTATATGAGATTTTGAAAACATATGGGAGAAAACGGATATAGCATGATTATGATTTGGAACCTTTCTGAATGTTCTGAACAAACTAGTTGTGTCAAAGGATGTCAATATCTAAAACGAATGGTTAGTAGATTGCTCACTCCTTATCCTGTTAATTTCAAGAAACGGTCGTAACCGGACACAATCTTTACCATTTGCACGCTTATCAATATAAACACACTTGACCATAACTACTTTTAAATCAATTATTATTCATTTGTTCAAAACATTGTTCTTTATACTCCCCCTCAAAAATAAATCAAATGGATCGGTGAATCGAGGACACGGGAGGTGGACGAAACATAAATTTGAAAGATTTTAAACAATCTTTGAAAATGTGTTCTACATTCAAACACTTGGTTTTGAAAATCTTCCCACTCAATAGATAGATATAAATCAAATGATATTGGAATGAGAAAGGAAGTGTTGAACACACAAGTTGAAAGATTTTGAAAAATCATTTTGAATAACTCTTGAAAATTTGTGTTCAAACTTTTGTATACCATTTACTTGAGCTTCAGTTTTGGCATTTCTTAATGGAATAATTAGCTCATTTATCTTTCTCTTTGTCCGGAGAGTTGTAAGCTTCCCGTTGCGAGGATAAATATACAAAAATGTACACTTTCCTTTATTTGAAGAACGAGTCCTAAGCTGACATTTACTTAGAAATCGTATGTCCCGAGCACACTTTTTGAAAAGATTTAGATAAAAAATTGCTCGTGACAAAGAAGATTTCTCTTCTATTGAAGATAAAGCGCACTGAAACGTACACTTTTCTTTTATTTGAAAACCGGGTTGTTATCTGAAATTTAATAACAAGCCATTTTGATGAGCAAACTTTTGAAATATTTTTTAAAATCGTTTGGAAACAGTTGAATAATTTTTCCTCAAAACAAGAATATTTCTCTTCTTTTGAAGGTAAAGCGCACTGAAACGTACACTTCCCATTTATTTGAAGACCGGGTTGCAATCTGTCAATTGAATATAAACCATCGACATCGAATTTAGACAACAACATTTGGAACCCATTTAAGCACGGTGCTAACGGGTTTGCCAAATTTTGAAATCCATTTTGAAGTTGTGTCAATTCGATGTAAAGATGTTAAGTTCCAACGAGAGCTTGAAACTGGTGTTTCATTTGAAAACAACTCTCGCGGAATCAACAGAGATTTAAAATTCCTCTTGATTTTCCATTGATTTTTGAAACTCGGTGTTTCATGTGGAGTTTTAAATCTTGTTGGTGAAGAAAATTTCCATTTATTGTTACCATTTGATTTATAATTCTGGAAATTTGTTTTAGAAGCGTTTGACAATCTTCCATTGTTTTTGTTTTCAAAGCCAAGTCATTCTTGTTTTGCAGTAAAAACATTTCTGATTTGGAATATTTGAAAGTTTTCAAATGACTCTTGCTTGGTCTCCCAACATTGTTTACCGGTGTTTAAAACGAGAGTGGTGATCAAAAATTGTATTCTTTCTTTAAGTTCCTTGTCTTAAAGCTCTTTTGAGAAGTAGATGCTTCAAAAAGTTTGAGATTCCTTAATTTGCCTACACACTTGTTTTTACGCGTGTAAAATCAGGGTATAGTTGTTTCAAGATTGTATGCTTTACCATTGATAGCTCTTTTCTTAAAAACCCTTTTGAGGAGTAAGTGTTTCAAACTTTGAGGAAATTTAGATTAACTTCCTATCTTTTTGCAAGATTTGGTTGTAAACTGAGAAACCCCCTTCTTGGAAATGGTTTTGAGGATTTCAAACGTGTAAACCTTTGCTAACACACTTTCTCTAGGTTTTGAAGATTTTGAAACATTGGTTTCCCTCCTTTTCCGATTAAGAGAATCAAACTTTACTTTCAAAGCATTATACAAAGTTCTCAACTCATGATATTCTTTTTAACAAGAACGAATATCTTGTGATGCCAATTTTGATTCCAAATATGCAATTCATTTTAAAAGCTGATCTTTTTCATTTTTAGGCAAAGACTGTGCACTGACTGGTTTTGACAAACTCTTTTGCATATCATCATTGGGAGTAAACCATGATTATGAAATTTGAGAGTTTATCAACAGTTTATCAGCTGATGGTTTTCCTAAAATTGAATGTTTATCAAACTTAGTTTTCATAGACTTTCCTTTCAGATTTTACAATTGAGTTCTCAAATGATTAATTTCTTTCAAAAATTGATCATTTTCAGCTTTAGAATCATCAACCTTACGAGCCAATTGTCGTTCAAGAACAACTTTCGTTTTTTCAAGTTTTTCAAAATACGCCTCAAATTTAGTTGTCTGTTGGGACATTCAAACTTTGAATCATTAAAATATTTTGTTTGTGAGTTTAAAACCCTTTTCAGCTCATAATCTTTATTTTTGTAAAAACACTTGTTTTGTTTTTCAAAAAGATGTTGTTTCTCCCCCGGTGACTTTTTGAAAAATTCAATCTTTTCCAAAATATTACTGAACTTTGTCAGCAAAATTTCAGCTATTGAGACTTCAGATTTTTCTGCCTGTTTTGTGTTACATTGTAGTTTTTGTTTTGAACCCGTGACTTTTTGATTGAATAAACAAGTTTTTGTAAGTCAACTTCCAACGTGTTCATTCTCCTTAATTAATGACGCCACTCGATATTCCAACTCAATGTTTTTAGTTTCAATTTCATCAAAATTGTCCTTAACTTTGACTTCATCACATTGATTAGTCTCAACCTTTGACCTTTGAACCGATTTAAACAAATCTTTATAAGTCTGTTTCAAATGAGCATTCTCGAGTTGTAATGATGCCATAAAATTCTCATTTTCTTTTTGCAATGTTTTCAAAGAATTATTTTCTCGAGACTTGTGTTGAAGTGCGATTTCAAAAGCAATACTGTTTTCCTCAAATTTTGACAAATCTTTTTTTAATTCAACAATTCTTTTTGACAATCCCTGTGTGACTTCAAATGCATCATTACAAACCGTATCAGCTTTTTTACTCTCATTTGAAACATCTTTTGACTCTTTTGAAATTCTTTCAATTTCATCATGTAAATCTGTATTCCTTATTTCCACACAAGAAGTTATGACAAGATTCTTGATATCTTCAGCTAAGGATGCTTCTAAGAGTCGATCTTTTAAAAGCTCATTTTGTTTGAAAGTTTCATTGAGATCATTTTCCACTGAAACAAAAACATCGTTCATTTCTTTTACATCCTTTTTAAATCGATTCTGAAAGAGTATAAAATAGAAATACAACTTTTGAACAATTGGATTCATTTCTTTTTTATATCTTTTACAAATATTTTGAATTAACTCAAACAACGTTTGGAAAATATTTTCCATTTCATTCAAATCCACAAGCATTGGATTTACACTAGGCATTGATGCCATGCTTGGTTTTGTATTAGAAGAAAATTCTTCAGAAGATATTTTTGAAACAGAAGATATACAAGATGATGGAAAATATGTTTGTTCAGCAGAAAGATCGTTTTGAGGAACAAAACTGTCATAAAATTTGTTCAATTTTCTGTAATCGATTGGTTGTATCTTTAACTCTTGAACTTTTTCATCTTTTTGAAACTCATTCATTTTTAATTGACTCTTTTCAGCATCCTTAAGAGTTTCCTCAGAATCAAACACATGCAGTTGTTTATTTTTATCACAAAGTTCATAAGCACGATACAACTTAGGAATTTTAGCATAAGCTTGTGAAAGAACACAAGGAACGTTATATCCCAAACCTGACTTATGCAAGTTGTCCCGAAAAGCCTTTTGTTCATTTGTAAGCAACCAGAGTGTTTAAGTTGATTTGCCCATTTTACAAACAACATTTTCAAGATCTTTGATTTTAGCTTGTAACTGAAGAATATCATCAAGATATTTTTCCTCTTTGTTACGCTGTGTTTGATTGAAAATCGTTTGTGTCTTTTGATATTCCTCTTTTTGTCTTTTATAATCCTTGACATCTAACTCTAATTTATCTCGTTGTTTTTCTAGATCTCGAATGATATCTCGATCACGAACAAATTGAGACTGAGCTTGTTTATTATAACGTTTTGCCCGTTCATCAGCCTCAAGAAATTCATTGAGATAATTATTATCCTTGTTAATACCTTCCAAAATCCGATTCCTTTCCTTATACAACTCAAGCTGACTAGTTAAAGTCGTGTTTTGTTGTTGGACTTTTTGAGCAAATAATTGTTGTTTTTCAGCTTCCTGAGCAAAGCGTCTTATTTCCTCGTTTGATCCCATTTTCCCTATTTATCACAACGAACCCAAGTACTTTTCAACACAATTTATATCCAACACAAACTCAAAAATTCAACTTAAATTAATCACAAAAAAACATTTAACCCAATTATCTTGTAAAAATTCAGCCCACTCAAATTTCGGATTCAACCCATTTTTAAAAACACAATACACATGCTTGGTCCATTATTTAGTTACAGCCTAAAACTTTTCCCCATTCAAATTTGATATAGAAAAATCTCGGCCCAAGTCATTGATGAATCCATTACAATACATGCCTCAAAGTTGATATTAATTGCAGTCATAAGTCATGCAACCCTAATCACTTTCTTAAATACACACGCCTCTCTTTTCTTCAAAATACACACAGTCACAAAAATAAACCCTATCCCTAAAACTATTATCACATACACTCCTCTCTTGAAGTGTAAGCTTCAAAAGATCTATGAGGATAGATCTTCGAGTTTAAGATCTTTAATGATCTATGTATCTTTTGCAAAACTCGAACCAAGAAAAAAAAAATCTAAGATCCTATCGTTTACAAATCACAGAAGATTTTGACACTTAAAAGGTAGGTTTTATTTCCTTCTTGTTTTTTTTCTTTGGTATAACGAAACGAAAGGAAAACATGAACACACTTGTTCTTGTGCTTCTTTTTCTTTTTCGAAAAACAATGAAGTGATACTTCAAAAATAGATCAATGATGGTACGATTTTCTTGAAGAAAAGATGTTTCTTGTTCTTTAATTCTCACAAAAGATGAAAAACCAAAACTGAGATCGTTACTTTTGATTTTTATTTTCTTGTTGGAAGTTGTGTGTTGAAATTATGATATAGATCGAGATTTGGTACAGATCGATGATGATACTTTCCTCTTGAGGTTGATCTTTTAATTTCAATGAACTTTCGGTTAGACAAACCAAAGGAAAAATCTGAGATCTAATTTATCTTTTCCGAAATTGAGTTGTTTCGAGTTTGTGTTCGATTTTAGATCTGGATCTGTGATGAATGTTTTGTGTGAAATGAAGATTTTTGATGATCTTGAATATTTGTGAAAGATGCACACAAAAACAATCTGAATCTGAGATCTTACTTGATCCGAAAATAGTTTGTTGTTGAAAATGAGTGTTCGTCGAGTTTGAGTCTTGAACAGCCTTTGTCGAAATTAGATTTATCTTTTCTCTTAGATTTCAATTTTAGTTCAAACTCGGATCTGTGATGTTATGAATTTACACACAAAAATCTTTCGAGATTAGTACCAATTGTGTAATACAAAAACTGAGATCTGATATACTTTTGTCTTTTTAGTTTCAAGTATTAGCTAAGTATCTGTGTTGATGACGTGATGTAGAATTGTTTCGGATTTGTTAGATCTAGAATATGTTGAAATAGATTTTTCTTATCTTTATTTTTCAAACTCGGTAAAATATGAGATCTGTTGAAAACATGTTGACTGAGAAACTGAGTTTGACCAGTTGTGACAAACGAGTAAATAATCGATAAATCTGAAATTGGCGATGTCCACATAGCCATAGACTCCACTAGCATCAAGAATCAAGCCTAGCTAAGCACCTGAGAAAACATGTAAAAACGACAACATAATTGTGAATCAATTTAAGTAATACAAGAGTGGATCACAAATAGATTTCAAAACGTATGTACTAACTATAACGGATACAGCATCACATTAAAAAGTATTTACTGTTGCACTAAGCTCATGCCACGAAGCTAATAATCATCAGGCATGCTACAATCTGTCAGCATAGTATTCCTGGCCCTAAACTTGTCCCCAAACCAAAGACCGACCATAATGCACAGTCGTCATACATATATCCGTTTGTTCTTCGTAAGTGGAAACCAAAGCGGATAGGGATAATTATCCCCAATAGATCTATTTAAACTCACTTTCGCGCTCCTCAAACCGGAAGTCCTCCGTCGAAAACTAACATGTCATTAAATTGGTAGTATAGGTTTGTAAGCAACTTAGGCAACACATAAACAAGTAAAACTCGCGTAAAGAACTTGTGTCCAATTTTAAAAGCAAATAATTTTTCTCACCCCATGGTATAAAGCATTTGTAAATCAGTAAAAAGGTGGGGCTATGAACTCACCTTAGCAAGGGTAAGCGATGAAGATATAAGGAGGTCTAGCCGCGACCTAGAGTAAGTATGGGTATGACTTAGCATTTATCAAAGAAACAAGTAAAGCATCCATGTTCATAACATTTTAAAAAAAAAAAAAAGGTTTACAAAAAAAAAAAAATTCCCCCAAGTGTGTTTGCGTTTTAGAAATAAAAGACTTTGAAACTTTACCATGTCTTAGTTAAATCCTGACACTCGCAAAAAGTTACTATTTTTAGATACTTTCCTTTTTAGGAAACTTTTTAGTTTCAAAACGTTAATAGCGTCCCCTATTTTTTTAAGTTTCCATATTTTTACAAATCGCTTAAAACAATTCCTAAACCGCTAATCCTATGTTAAATCGCCTAAAAGTCCAATTCGTACACCATTTTAATAATCCCACTTTTTATTAAGGTACGTCATCTCATTAACCTTTCATGACATTCTAGTTTTCTAACGTAATTACCTAACATTTATCTATATGTTTTGCTTGCATTTAAAACATCCAAAATCGCCGAAAAGTGGCCCAAAAACCCCCTTTTCCTTTCCAAAAATATCCCAAAACAAAGGCCCATTAATTAGAGTTTTTCTAAAAGTCTATCTTCCGATTTGCTGGTAAAGAATGTCACTCGTTTTTGACATTTTAGCTAAGGCGTGTTGCCAACGTTAAAGTAAAATCTATTCCTATCCGGACAACTTTCGAACTTTCGTGTTTTATACTTAAGCCGATTCGGACCCGAAGGGCTCCGAATCGCCCGTTTTAGCTGCTGATCTGGTCATTAAATTTTCCATTTTCGCCGAAAAATGTTTCGAGTTTCATTTGGCCATAACTTGGCCGTTTTATGTCCGATTTTAAAGTGTGGTATATGAAAAATTATCTATTCGAAATAAGCTCTTCAAAAACTACTTTTACGTCTAATGAAAACATTTTTAAGTCATTCAAAACCCCAAAACAAAGTCGGGACAGCAAGGTTGTTCTACCAAAATACGCCCAAAAATCAACCCAACTCGCATATTAGTGCCTAATCTAGCCCTAATAGTTATTTACCAACAACCAACCAACAAAACTAAGCCTTAATCCACCCTAATATCTATTGTTGCAACTCTCATCAACTCTCAATCTCGCCAAGAACATAATATAAAACATAAACATAAAGTGGTAAAAATGTTTACTTCCATTTTATAAAAGATGACAAAATATTAACTTATTTCTTTTGTAAAAATTAACACAAACACATGGATCTTTATGAACAAACATAGATCTATAGAAATAATAGATGAAACCAAGTAATCTTACAAACCCTAATTTTATAATTCTTGAAATCTTTGAAAAATAACCAACCAACACTTGGATCTACCTTAGATAACCTTAGAAGTGAACTTAGAATACTTGGATCTTGCTAGAAATCAAAAGTTATGGAAGTGTTTGTGTGTTGGGGTGGTGCCGTGAGCTAGGGACACAAGGGAGGAAGAAAGAAAATTTTTGAGGCTAGTGAAATGTGTTATAACCTAAGTGTGAGAAGGTAGGGTATTTATAGGATCAAGTTAGGGTTTTGTGGTATCATAGTTCAAGTCATGTGGCTTGAACCACTCCTTCTTGGCTCACCATAGGGTGCGTCCGGTTTTGGGTTCACAAGGCAAGACCACACAAAATTTTACTAGCCAAGGTTCACTCAAGATGGATATGGTTCAAAGTCACTAGTCAAATGTGTAAGAATAGTGTAAGTATTCACATGCAAGTGTTGTATGATAAGTATACTCATGAGAGTGACACTCTCATGTGTCATTTTCCAAGTTTACATGCACACATGGGTGAGGCTTTCAAAATAAGATGCCAAATCTTTAATTTAGAGTTCAAGTATACATGTTGTTGTGGTTTAGGCGCCATATTTGGCTAGGGAAGAAGAGGTGAATAAAATTTTTAAGCTTAGGGTATAATAAATGTTTCTGTCATGAATAGTAACATTTTATAAAATTTATTTTATAAAAGTGTTAATTATCGTAAACTTGCGAAATTCATAACTCTTTCGTTATTAATTGAAAAATTACGATTCTTATCATTTTGAAATCCTAAAAGTATGTACAATATGTGAAAAATACTAAACTTTATGTTTTAGAAGTATTTTATAACTTGCTTTTATAAAGTTTATTTTATAAAACCGGTATTAACGTAAATCGTGTTTTTATCGTATCTTTTTCGTTATTTATCCGTTTTTCGAGTTTCTTACCTTTTTGGAATCGTGATGAGACTTAGTATTTTATAAAATTATAAAATGTATACCTTAAAAATTGAATTCAAACAGACCCTAATGAAATTCTTGATAAAAATATGTTAAAACTTGTTTTCGTAACTTTCTAGCTTAACCACTTTGTTACAAGTCTATTACAACACTAATTTTTACATGTCTTCCATCTTTAGGGTCCCTAATTCATCATTTGTCCATATATTGTCCAAGAATCACAAGATCCAAATGGGTACATACTTATATTTCCATGAACTTCCATAAGTAACTTTTACTTACTAGTTTATACTTATAATTTTTACACTTAACTCAACATGATACAATACTTATATTACCATCATATCATGATATTATCAACCTTATAATATGAGTAAAAATATACAAAACCATGATCACAAGCCAAAGATCATTTTACATGTTTAAAAGTATCCTAATGGTGATTCTTGCTATAAAGAACTTATATACACATAAAATCATGATTATGAAATGAGTAGGGTCTTAGATAACCTTAGTATGATGAGTGGTAAATGGGAAAACAAATCACACCCTTGTGATTTAAATCCTTGCTTGAAAACAAAGGGTGAAAACCCTAGTTTTCCAAGAAAACCCTAATCTTGAAATCACTTGATTAAATCTTGCAAATGCTTAGCCAACCCTTCAAAGCACCTTAGGTTATCATAGGAATGATGTGTGAATGTGTGTATGGTCTTGTAAAATCAAGCTATGGATTATATATGAAGGGTGTTTGTTGCCGTGGCCAAATAAGGAAGAAAAGGGAGGAAAAGTTGATCTTTTTGCTAAGTGTTGAAGTGTTGTGTGTTTTTCCTATCAAGAGTGCAAGTATTATATGCACTAGGCTAGTCAAATGGTGAACATGGAAGTCCAAGACATAAGTGAGCAAATCATGGAAGTCTTTGGTCAAGATGCATAGAAGTCTTGCATAAAATATCTAAGTGTTCCCTAATAGTTGAGAACATCTCATGAAAATGAGGAAGTATGTTCTCAACTTGATATTTCTTTGGTTTCTCTAACCCATATCCGGCCATATGTATGTATGTAGAGTAATATTGTGTAATTTTTATGTATTGGGTATAAAAGTGGGTATTTGTTGAAGCGTAGAAAAGTTTTGGTGGTTCCGGGTATGCCTAAACGTATTTTATCGCGAAACGTAAACACTTTACGTAACTAATAAAAATAAAATTTACAAAGTTAATAATTATCCTTAAAATAATTACTTAGCACTTGCTTGATGTAAACATTTAATCGTTTGATGCCTGTTTACATTGAACGATAATTTTTAGCTTACGCGATTTAACTTAACGTTTACGGTTTAAAAGCAAACGCGTACTATACTAAAAATAACTTGTGAATTTATTGACATCGTAAATGACCCTAAAACACGGGGTGTTATATGCATGGTTTTCTTATATCTTACACAAGACCTCAATCGAAAGAAATTGACAATGTTGGTATAGTATCTATAATCTGGAATCTTATGTGTGTTGTAGTTATGCTGGTATCAAGTCGCTTTTACAACACACCTTCTTGCTCACATACTTAACATGGAGAATCAAACCGAGCAAATATCAAGGGAGTTTCTTGTTTTAATTCTTTTATTTCTTGTTTTTAAATATTATGTTTATACAACAAGGATGTTGTATAATTTAAGTGAGGAGATGAGAATTAGAACGCTACTTGTCATATTTTTCACATTAATATGCTTAAATTATACATAAATTTAAAAAAAAATTCAAGCATACTTTTATGAAATTACTAGTTACATAACCTGCACACAAAACCCTTATTAGATATTATGAGGATTCAGCCTTATCCGTTTCCGAATATTTACCAAAATCCCACAAAAATATGAGTGTGCCGGTGATGTTGTAGACTTTAGAACTTGGCTTGGTATATCTATTAGAGACCATAATCATGAGTACTATAGATTTAAATATAGTAACTTGTTTAAATTGGTAAATTTCTAGTATTACACCCAAAAAGCCTATATATGTTGTGTTATTAACTAACCACACCGCTTAGTTAATCCCCGTATAAACCCTTTGTTTACTCTCATTTTCAGAGTAAGATTCCCCTAGAAAAACCTGTTTAACCATTCCTGTTTTCACCAACTATTTGTTTTGTCACACCTTAGCCTACCCTGTTAGATTAAGTCCATTTATTGTTTATTAGTTTCTTTAGTATAAAGTATGCATTTCCTATGTCCTATGTCATAATCTATCTTTGGTGTTGTTGGGAAAATTGCACATCGCAATTGGGAATGTAAAAGTAGTTAAACTCATGTATTTTTACTACTTTCACAATTATTGGTATATCCGAGTATGAAGAATTATGGAAGAAATTATTCGGAGCTAGTATGATCGTAAAGATGGTGAAATTACACCGAGGAATGAAAATTTAATAAAACAAAAAATTTAGAAAATTGCTGCAAAAAAGAGGAGGAAATTACCAAGATAGTCGGTTCATTAAAGCTTAAACCAATGGTATTATTTGAAGGATCAATTATTCATTGATACGTGTTATAAATCAACGATGTAAAATTTTGTATAAAGTGGTAGATATCGCCACTTGTTTTTGTAAAAGTATGTATATTATGGATGATTAGGAAGTTGACCGTTACGGGAATGCCAACTAAGGTTGTTTTTGTTAATCTATGACGAAGACTTTTGTGTAAAAATTTCTGTGTCTTTATCATGGAAGCTTGTACCTTATTTGTTTGGACTTAATATATTTGTTTTGTATATTTGTATTTAACAACAATTATTTCCCTTTCCCAATCTCTATCCTTAGGTTTTATTTGAATGAGGATGCGAGCAATCACATGTGTCTATTCCGTTGTTATGGTCATGTATGTGTGATTTTGTCCGCCTTGTTGGTTTATTACTTTTGGAGAAAGGATTAGAAGATCCATACCCTATATCACTCTTCGTCCTAACCCTTGGTTTTACTCGAGTGAGGGAATTGAATGCAATCATGTATGTCTATTCCATCATTATGGATGCGTATATGTGGTTTGTAGCCCTTGCTAGTTTACGCCTTTTGGTAAAGACTACTAGTCCTATTCTTTAGCTTATTCGAGTTAAGGTTCGAATGCAGTCATATGTGTCTATCCTATCGTTATGGGTGTGTATCCGTGATTTTGTCACATTTTCTAGAATATTGGTATCGGTAGAGATTATAAAGAGTGATCAAACCCTTTAAGCCTTTTAAAACCCAATTTACCTTTATAAACTTGTTACTCCTTAGCTTTAGTGGTGGAGATGCGTATCCTTGCAATTGAGAGAATTAGTTACATGTTACCACATTGATTAGTCGAGTGATTTAAGTGGTTTCATATTCCTATTTCGTAAGGTATTTGGTTGTGTACTTCATAGGAAACACCTTGTAATCACCTATACTCTTATAATCGTTCAATTTTTGGTATCATTCATTTAACTCGATTAGTTTACCTTGGTTGATTGATTATTCTTGCATTAATTACAACGGTTAAGGGCTAATACCCTTGGGTATTAGCCATGATTATGAAGATTTAAATGTTTGGTTTGTTTATATTGATTGCTTGATTTATCGTTGGTTGTTGATTATGTTTATCAATTCATACTTGTTTATGTGTTTAAGTATGCGACTCATCATTCAACTAGATCTAGAAGTGCAAAATATATAGCTAGCTAGATGTCGGTATGGCTCTCTATATCTACAATTTATATATCTAGAATAACATGATCACAAATATTGACCTATCTTTACCATTGGTTTATGTGAACAAGTTGGACTAGCAGGTGACCTGGGATTAACAAATAACATACTGATTCCTTTGGTAAAGACTTAGACAGTGGACTACTAGTATATAAAGAGCCGTTAAGTAGTAAGTGGGTAAGATCTCGATGAGCTAAAGTTTAATAATATCACCATTATTAATCTCCTAAGATAGATTATAATCAGCAAATAGGATGCTTTATGAGGATGCGTTTAATTATGAAAAAAATTATACGTGTCTTGGTTTTAGGAATAAGTACCGCCTAAATCTTAGAATGATATGCCGCCTCGAGATAAGCACTAATTGCACTAAAATAAACAAACCTGCGTTTTAATTGGATTAATCATGGTTAATACAGTTTTCTTATAATTGGCTAGACCGCTCTTTCATCTTTTGATTTTCTACTTATGTGTGTTATTGTGCTTTAAATTGATTTAGGTCACCACAAAACCTGTTCCAGTCTCTTAGACTGAAACCCCCCCTTTTTCCGTAAGAACTAGATTTAGCACAGGTTTAACATAGATTAGAATTAACATAGTTTAAATTAAATTAATTTAGTTAACCAAAATATTGATAGAACTATAAGATTAACGCTCTTGCTCTTAGTGATCGACACCCTACTTACCAACGAAGCTACATCTGATCGGGTACACTGCCCGTTAAAGTATTATTTTTAGGTATAGTTGACAAAATATAAATGTAAAACTTGATAACTAAAATAACAACCTACACGACGACACATCAGTACTCTTAAAAAATTTATGGACTGAAGCAGTCAGGATTTCCTACTACACTCATAATAGATCAATAATAGTCAAAAGACATGATAGGACTCCTTATGAGATTTAAAAAAAAGATTCATGATATCACCTATTTTCATGTGTTTGGATGTCCTGTGTTTATTCATAATCACAAGGATCATCTTGGAAAATTTGATGCAAAAGGTGATGATGGATACTTTCTAGGATACTCATTCAAATCTAAAGCCTTTAGAGTCTTCAACCCAAGAATACAACAAATAGAGGAGACTTATCATGTTACCTTTGATGAAAGTATTGAAGCCACCAAGTTCTGAAATACCTCAATAGATAAAACTGGTATAAATGATTCATCTAGATATCCTCCTAATGAATTTCTTTACGAGGATGACCTATCTAGACAATATCAATCAAAATTTAAAATTTCATACTACATCATCCCTCATGGTCGTTCACTCACTAAACCCACTCAAGAAAAACATGTCCTTGAGGTAATTGCTCTAATTGAGCAAAACACACCTCACACTGGGAATATTCAAAGTCTTCCTAACCTATCAAACACTGAAAGGACTCAAGAACTAAATGTTCAGGATGAACAAATCATAAATCAACCCACTAATGAATCCTCAGGGAACACTATTGAACCTTTAGTCCCTGAAGTAATTCAATCTTAAGATACCAATTATGCATCAACAAGTTCATATCCTGTTGCTCATGATAGATGGTCAAAATATCAACACATTAAACTTGTAAATATTATGGGTGATCCTGGTAAAGGCATGCTCACAAGAAGCATGGCTGCCATGCTTACAGCTGCCTCAGCTAGTGAATGTCTATTTACTGACTGTCTCTCTGAGATAGAACCTAAAAGGGTTTCTGAGGCACTGAAACATCCAGGATGGGTAGATGCTATGCAAGAAGAGCTGAACCAATTCTATATAAACAAGGTCTGGACTCTTATTCCGCTCCCTTATAGAAAAATAGCCATAGGCTCCAAATGGGTGTTTAGGAATAAGAAAGATAAACATGGAATTTTTAGCAAAAACAAAGCAAGACTGGTTGCACAAGGTTATAGTCAAGAAGAAGGAATTGACTATGATGAAACCTTTACACCAGTGGCAAGGATGGAAGCCATCAGGATATTCCTTGTCTTTGTGTGACACCCCCATAAAATCACAACGCAGCGGAATACCACTTTGGGGTGCCACTTCATAGTATAAAGTACAAGTTACAAACGGACACTCAAAAGGGCGTTTGTATAAAAATGTCACATTCGATTTAATAAATAGAGGTAAATTTAGGTTTCCTATAATACCCGTTTCACCTAGTTAAAAGGAGTTTCAACATGATGTTAATGTATATTTTAAAGCAATGATTATCGAAGCGAGGAAAAACTTAGTCCTTGAGTTTTGTTGATATCGACGCGTCTCGATGTCCCAATGCTCAGCTAGAATTATTTAAATAACCTGAGAAATACATGCAAAAACGTCAACAATAATGATTGGTGAATTCATAGGGTTTAAGTAAAGCAGTATTGAAATAGTTCAAGAAATATTTCTTAAGAAATAGTAGGAAAAAAAAAAAAAAAAACGTTACAGCATTTAGAAAAATTGTATCGAAATTCAAGTAATGTTTCAATAAGACAAGGTAATGCGCAATAGTGGACCACAAGGTTAAGATCGCAGCCAGTCGACAGTATTGCAAAAGTATAATTCAACAGTAAATACATTGCAATGATTGCAATGTATAAATCTTGATTGCATTGAGCTCATGACACGAAGCCTTGACGTAATCACATATCTTGGATGTAGATCTCATGTTGCCCCATAACTAGGTTTTATTGCCTTATAACTAAATTCTAAATACAAATTTGTCGTTGACTGGGTGCTCGAAAGGATTCCGATTCATACCCGCCGGACAGGGTGTCAAACCAATAGATGTCTATTTTACTTGTACTAGCGCTCACACCACATTTTAGGCAAATTAACAGTTTCATGAGCGTGGGTCTTTGCAAAAACTTCTAATGCTATTGATCTCATATTTGGGTTCTAAAGCATACCATAAGTTTCTTGTGTCCAGTTTATAAAACAAGCTGTATCAAATCATGTATTAGAAATCATGTGGTAGATAAGCAAAAGGCTTTAGTAAAAACATTCATGTAACGACTTATGCTAGTAGTATACCGATAATTTATTCGTGATAACATGCATGTATCATACAGTATTAGGAATTCATTGTGGTGGATAAGCACTAAGCTATAGTAAAATCATTCATGTAACGCTTATGTAGTAGAACGATAATTTTATATCGTAAAACATGAATGTATCAAATCATGTAATAGACAATTCATTGTGGTAGATAGCAAAAGCTGTAGTCTAAATATTCATGTCTAACGCTTATGTAGTAGTAAACGATTATTTATTCGGTGAAAACAAGCATTGTATCAAACAGGTGTTAGATATCATGTCGGTAGATAAGCCAAAAAGCTTTAGTAAAAACATTCATGTTAACGCTTATAGTAGTAGTAAAACGATAATTTATTCGGTAAAACAAGCATGTATCAAACATGTAATAGATAATAATGTGGTAGCTACAGCAAAAAAGCTTAGTAAAAATATTCATGTACACGCTATCGTGTAGTTGTAACCGATAGTTATTCGGTAAACAAGCAAGGTAATCAAACATGTATTAGAAATCATGTGGTAGATAAGCAAAAGCTTTAGTAAAAACATTCATGTAACGCTTATGTAGTAGTAACCGATAAGTTGTTCGGTAAAACAAGCATGTATTCTCACCCCAAAAATAGTTTAAGAAAACCATTAAAAATGAAAAGGTGGGGCTATGAACTCACCTTGATTGAAGACCACAGTCAATAATCATCAATCACGAAGCGTCACCGTAATCGAAACTCGACCGCAGACCTATAAATTATGTCGCTCGGTTACTATATAATAAAGTACGGGCGAATGATGCGTACATCGCAACGATAGAAATCGTATAAAATACTATCGTGTTGAGAAAATCCAATTGCGCCTGAAATACTAAAATCCCATCAATATTAGGTTCGCGATCGTCTTTTATTTATATCCTACATTGCACTTAAGCGATACTTTATATATGTTTAAGAAACTTTCTATTTTTAGGAAAGTTACCACATTGGAAAAGTACCATTATTTAGTAAGCCTCGGCATCCAATTATATTTGTTAAAAATATTTAATTTATCTCGTCGAATTTTCGACTTTCAATTTGGTTTTTAATTACCTATATCGGGATCTATGTCCCCGCTATATTACAAAGTTACTTTTTTTATATATTTTGATCCGTTCAATAAACGCGTTAATTCTAACTTGTTATATTCGTAAAAATAATATGCATCTATTTATTTTTATAAACGTTCAATAAGTTCTTGTATTAACCGTTGACTTTTTAAAGTCACATTTTGGCTTTCTTTGACTTTGATACTTATTTTTATCTTTACCCAAATGGACGCGCCAAAGGCCTCTAAAAAATTTTTTTCCCACACAACATTTTCACGACTCGGTCAAAGAAGAAATTTTATGCAAACGAGATTCCGCGACAACTTTTTAGTTTTAGTCGAGACCCGAAAATCGACAGAAAAGACCAAAACTGCCCCTGCAGTAATATGCTGGAACTTGAATATTTTATACAAAAACGCAACAGTTTGACCTACGGTTTTGACACGATATATACCATTTTCGTGACTTTTGAACCAATAGAGTATTATAGAAAACGTCATTCCGGACAACTTAGTGTTGCCGGAAGGCTGAAAAGGACTCAGAAAAATGCTCAAAACGCCTACTGAAAAATCTGGACAGATACCTTATTATTTCTATAAATTGCTGAAACAAAATTTATTAAAAATACCAAATCTCTTTAGGCCTTAACTTCTTCGTTATGAAGAGTTAGGGACGTTCGAATTACCGAACGAACTATAAAAAAAGCTCTTTCATATTCCTAAATCAAAAATCACAATTTTGGATAAATTTTCGGACCTAGTTTTCCGTGTCCAAGTTTATGCTCGTTTTTATACTTTTTTCAGAAAAAACGCATCAAAAAACTACATTTTTTTAGCTTCCATTGCCAACTATATTATGTCTAATATGCACCTATTAAACAAATACATGATCAAATCAAACGACCCATTACTACGATCTCAACCTATTCTCGCAGATTTCCCAAATTCATCACATTGCATTCACGGAAATATCGAATTCAAGGAAAATGACAAAAAAACATAAAAGAATGCGCTTACATAAGCTCACAAGAGTAGATTCGGACTCGATTTGTTCCTCCCTTGTTCCTAGCCGAACTCGAACCACATCCCAAACCAAGAAAAACTGAACATTTTTCAATTGAAAGAGCTTGAATATTAATTCTCCAACTAAGAAACAACCACTTACCAAAACGAAACTATCGATCTAACTCGAAACTCTAACTAGAAAAATACCCATTGCATGTCGTATATTTTTAGTGGAAAACGTAGAAATAACGAGGGGATTCGGAAAATATAAGTTGTTCGGGTTGCATGTAATTTTTCCGGCGACCACGGCGGTTTCCGGCGGCGGTGACCGGCGGCCGACGGCGACAGTGGCGGTTTCCGGTGACCGGAAAAGTTTTCCGGTGGTGGTGGTGGAGCTAGAGAGAAAGTGTGTGTGTTTTGTGTTATAAAATGAAGGAAAATGGAAGTAAATTCACATTTATAATAGTGCCTTATTTTGGAGTGTGGCAAAATTAGTCTTCCCCTCCTTTTACTTTATATTTTTGACAAATAATATTTTACTAATGTTAAAAAAAAAGAAACACGGCTCAGGATTACACTCTGAACTTATTTTTATTTTCCGTCACGCTTAACTTAGTTTAAAATCATAACTTAATAAAACGTGTACATCTCTAAACGCGGAGTTAGGCTCAAGGGTAGGAGACAAAATACGACATTCATAAAAATAATTAATTTCCGATCTTAAAATTATAACGAGTCGCGTCGTACATTTTTTTTTTACAATGCTCGATACGGTTCACGACTCGGCGGCGGTCAAACGCGGATAAAAAAAAGTCGAAAAGTATTAAAATGAAAAATAAATAAGCTATCGAAGCTAAAATATAGAATTATTGCTTTCTCAAACATTAAAATGGATAAATATTCAAGGCACGATTTGCAACTAGCTAAAACGACGATTTTTGATAAAACGGCTAAAAACAAAAACAATAAACTCCATAAAAATTAGAAATAGAATTAAGGCTCGGTTAAAATATTGACCGTAAAATATGAGATGCTACACTTTGTTACCTACATGAACTTTATAGTTTTTCAAATAGATGTTAAAAGTTCCTTCCTGAATGGAAAACTAAAAGAAGAAGTTTATGTTGTAGTGATTTCCTTGACTATGTCTGTAAACTTGACAAAGCTCTTTATTGACTGAAAGAAGCACCAAGGGCATGGTATGAAACTTTATCTACTTTCCTTATTCAAATTAAGTTTATCAGGGAAAGAATAGATAACACATTGTTAATCTTTAAATCTAAAGGAGAAGTACTCCTTGTCTAAGTGTATGTGGATGACATCATATGTGGTTCAACTAGTTATAAACATTGTAAACAGTTTGAGAAACTGATGACAAAGAAATTTGAAATGAGTATGATAGGAGAACTCACTTACTTTCTTAGACTGAAAATCAACCAGGATGACAAAGGAATATCTATTTGTCAAGAACAGTACACAAGGAACTTACTGAAGAAATATGAAATTTTTGATATTTCCTTAGTGAAGACACCAATGGTTCCTCCAAACAATCTAAGGCCTGATCTTGCTAGTAAACCATGTAGGTTCTTATATTTCACACAAAATAAGAACTAAAGAGAGAAAACTAAAGAGAGAGTGAAAGGGAGAACATATATGAAAACACACTAAATGTGTGTGTAAAAATGATTCAACTAACACCCTCTCCATGTGTGGAGAGGGCTTTTATACAAAGGATAAACCGGGCTTTCCATGGGCTTGCCATGAGCTTTCTATGCTTTGGCCCGGTTAGCTTACTAAATATTACATGATATTATCTAACTATTACAAAGGCTCGTGAGATTGATAATGATCGTCACTTCACTAAAAACTAAATTCCTAATAATCTCCCCATAAGGGATGATCGTTTAGATCTCATAAACGATCAACACTTTATGTATTTATAACAATCACTCCCTAAGGGGTGATCATAAAGATCTCTCATTGTGACCTTGATCATTAATCGTTGAAGCTTCTTGTCTTGATCTTGAGTCCTTTTTGTGTAATAGTTGATCTTTTGTCTTGCATCTTTATGTAGTGATCTTTAACTTGTAGCTTGAGCTTGTTTCTTTAATATTGTCATTGTATGTGATCTTGAGCTTTCTTAAGATCATCAGCCAAATTTAATCTCTAATAATCATCTTGTGATCTTTTGCCATCTTGTGCGCTTGTGACTTTCTGGCCGACATGATCATACTTGTTGCAATCTTAAAAGCTTGACTTTATATTCGTACTTCTTCATCAATACATAACTTCATCATCACTTTGACATACCGAAGAAGAAGTTGATATTAGAGTTTGCAGAAGCTTTGGGTAATTCTTTCTTGATGTTATAAAGTCATTGAGTCTTGAGTATGAGCATGTGGCTATGAACTTGACTCTGTTAGAACGAGGTATCTGCATCTCCATCTTTATGTAATCCTAAAATAAAACAGTTAGCAATAAAGCCTTGGTGACAAATTTGGCTATGTCATACGTGTTAACGGAGTTCGTTTACATTAACCTATGGTCAGTGGAGGACCGTTTTAACAGTTATAAATACTGACTTGTAATCAGGTAATTCATTATAATAACCTCCTTGATAGGATTTCCAAGCCAAAGTGTTAGAATCTCTAACACAGATGGCAGTAGATTAACTGAACTTGCTAGAATGTAATTATTGACAACCTCAAACCAGGCTACGTCACTAATCAGTAATTGCTACAAATAAGAATGGTAAGAGTGAATCATGAGTTACTATATCATATTAACGAGAAAATTGATTTGAAAATCAATCGACGTGTCACTAGTAAAAGTGTTTTTTGTAACACATCGAGAGTTTTAAGCTTTTATCAAAATTTATCCTCCGTCAATTCATAATCTGGACCGAATCGATGCTTAGTGTCACAAGTTTGATCCATTTAGGATCTCGACAAGTTACCATACCTAGATCTTGTTTTGATGCCTGCTCTAGCAGGATTTTTCATCCTCACTGGTGAATACTTCGTAACACTAATTCACTTACCTAAGACGGATATTCTGGCAATATCACAAGGATAATGCGTAGGGACACTTAAGATAATCCTTGTTTTTTCCATAGTGTGGTGAAAGACAATTATAATTTTTAATAAGTCCTAAGAAATTTATTGATGATCTCTTTTTGCTCATACTCAATAAGTGCTTTTTTGGTTTTAGTAATCAGGATGGAGTTAACTGCCACCTTTTCAATATCAACTAACTCGGAGTAGAAAGTCAATAGATAAACATGTTTTAGTCTCCTAAAGAAATGAAACAAAAATCATTTGGAGAGATTCTAAGTGGCTTAGGGAGGGTTTGCATTGCATCACTCGGGACTATGATGTCAGTCTTTAAATGTCAACATCATCATTGTGATTCTGACAAAGCAATGGTATTGACCTGGAATCTCCTTTTTCTGCCCTAGGGTGTAAAGGAGGTCTTCTTCTTTTCACACCCATTATTCCATACAATCCTTTTTCATTCTTCAACCCCTTCCACTGCTAACCGAAGACTCATGACTAGTACCCCTTGTTAGGTTTGTTCCATATGAAGTTCCAACTCAGTCGGCACTAATTCCCTTATTCTCACTTTTACTTCCCTTTTAATCACACCATAAGGACTTCTTATTACTAACTAGTGGATTGTCCATGTGGTAGATCCATCTAGTTCCTGGCCTAGATCATGGAACGAGTATCTAGACCTTTGAACCAAACCTTATAAACTCGATGAAATTAAAATGCCTGTCTGGTCTTTGTGGTATTGTTTCTCCTTAGCCCATAAAACCATTTGAAAACTCAATCAATGACTATGTATATAAAATATCAAAGATTTTGTACCTCGATTGTTTTGATTTTTCGGAAACACTCCCCCTTAACATGTGCATCGATATACGAAAATGTTTAGCACATGAAGGATGGAGTACACACACGAGTCCATAAATCACATTGTTATAAATTTTCATATTTTAAATCACTCTTCTCTCCTTATAAAAAATTTCAAACCCTTTGATATTTTGGATATCAAATGATTCAAATTTGTTAGAAAAATTGGGAGAAAAATGTGCTGGTTATTCACAAGTCGATTATGGAACATATTAATGCTCCCCCTCAAATTATGATGGTATGTGTTAGTGTCAGGTATAAATTTTTTTTGAAGGATTTTAAGTCTAACGAGAAACTTATGACAGAATTTAATACAGATACAACAGTAGTAACAATACAAAAGATACACTACATAATAATGTACATTCACAAGATTATGTATGAGACAAGACCTGAAAATGTTCAAACCGAAAATGACACAGTCATTCAGTCCATGTCAACAATCTGTAGTCCGTCTCGATAATCTCCTTTTGGAAGTTGTCTTAGCTTCCCCCCGAACAAGCAATCCTCTCTTGAGTAGATTCAAAGCTTTCTTTCAAGCCGCATTAGAAAATGCACACTTCTCTATAGAGAGAAAGTGTGTGTGTATAAAATGACTAACCAACACCCTCTTTCAAAGGAAGATAGATGTTTATATAGTTACAAGGGTGCGAGCTAACGGGACTTTCCTTAGGCTTTCTATAAGCCAACCCAGTTAGCTTCCTAACTATTACATAAAATTATCTAACTATTACAAAGGCTCGTGAAATCGATAATGATTGTCACTTCACTAAAAACTGAATTCCTAACAATCTATCCCTAAGGGATGATCGTTGAGATCTCATAAATGATCAACACTTTTTGTATTTCTAACAACCCTTATTCCTTATGATCCTGCACCACAAGTAGAGTTTGAATCAAATATGATCCACTTCAATGACAACAATGAAGTTGCTCTCATATACACAGAACAGTCAAACAAAAACTACTTTCTTAAAGTCTCAGACTTCATTTCCAAATGTTTTCTCAAGGAAGCCTTTACTAGATCAACCACTATGTATAAGGAATACTTAGTTGACTTCTGGTACACTACTAAAGTTCAAGAATCCCAAAGAGTTTGGTTCTCAAATCCATCTGGGGTTACACATAGTGAGGTAGGTCTTACATCATTTAGGAATGCTGTTGGGGCTAATTCAAGAGATTATGCTCAAACCCCTTCCATAGAGGATGTAAGAGCTTGGTTTCCTTCAATAGGATAGGGAAGAAATTAAGACTAAAGGAACCCTTAAAAAGGCATTTCTTCCTCCTAGGTAGAGATGTATAATGGCACAATTCATATCGAGTATCCTTGAGGGGAAAGATGTTGGGTTCATTTCTTGATCCCTTCAGTCTTTCAGTAGATTTAAACATAAAATCCCCTAAGTGTTTCTCAAGCTGAAGTCTTTCAGCTTGAGTTGCTAAAGCTTCTTCAGCGCCAGTTCTTCAGGTCCTTAGAAGATTGGGAAGTATCTTCACTTTAGTGTATGCAACGGTACAGAAACTGAAGAAGGACTCTTGGAAAGAGCTTCAATTCAGCTTGGTTGACAATTCCAAGCTGAACGTTGTCTATCTCCTTAACATAAGCTGAAACATGTTGTTTCACTTCTAGAAAGTTTAGAAGGAGGGAAAAAGATTACTTTATGTCAAAAGGAATAAAGTAATCTCCTTGGAAAATGTTACTTCTAGAGTTGGTATAGAAGTATATCAACTTTCCTTAAAGGACTGTACCTGGTACTATAAAGCATGTGTACATTAAATGGTAGCTCAACCACCCAATTAATGCTTGACATGTGTATTAGGTTAACTTGTAAACCCTAATCCCTTTGCCTATAAAAGGAAAAGGATTCCCAGAGTAAATGTTATCTCTTCTAATAATTTGTTATACACATTGAAGGTTCTTTTATCTCTCAAAAACCAAACTACTCGTACTACTAAAATCTAAAGCTTATTTAGTTCATAACAAGTTTGTTTTCTACTCCTTCTTAAACTTGGTTAGAGTTTAAAAGTTCAAATAGGAGATAACACCCCAATTGTCCATTCCAACCAACTTGCCATTCCCAAGCAAGGTGTGTCAGATTCTTTATTTGATTCTAATAAAAGTCTATACGTTGAAAAGTACTTCTGTGTGTTTTAAACTTGTTCTTTATATTCTTCATATATATTTGTTTAAAACTCACTTTGTTGCCATGGAATCTGATTAGTTTTAACTTGATAAACCTTACATCAGATTCCAAGGGACTAACAAGTGGTATCAAAGCCTTCTGGTTTATAAAATCCCTTGAAAAAGGATATATAAAGGCTTAAAGATTTTTAAAATCTTTTCGGGAAATTAGGTATTCAAAACATAAAATTTCCTTAAACAGTGTCATGTTTCGCTTGGCACATTTCAACATATTTCGCTTGAGAAACAGACCTGCATATTTTGCTTGAAATCTACACATTTCGCTTGGTTTAAGGAAATTACACATTTCGCTTGGTTTAAGAAACACGTTTCGCTTGAGAAAAAATTGCACATTTCGCTTGACAGGAAATTGCACATTTCGCTTGAACTCTTCCAACATGTTTCGCTTGAAGAAATTTTGCATATTTCGCTCGGAATGTAACTTGACCTGCATATTTCGCTTAATAATACATATTTCGCTCCAAAATACATATTTCGCTCCATTCAAGAACACATTTCGCTCCCTTCAAACATGTTTCGCTGTCTTCAAAACACATTTCGCTGTCTTTAAAAATTCTTCAAAAACCTAGAAATTTTTTGATCCAAAAACGTGTTTTGATACCCAAATAAGTTGCTAGTACATATAAGACTAACACAAATACAAGTTGATCGTCGTAAAACACATGTTTTAGATCAAAAAGTAGGCGAACAAGGGTGCGTTCAGTTTGAGTTTCTTACCAAAAAAAACCACCACGAACACCTCTGATTCAGCAAACAACGATCATGATTTGCTCCTAGGCTCTGATGCCAAATGTTAACATAAGATTCACCCTTAGAACAACGGATCCAGGGGCTTGGTAAAATGGAAAAGAAAAGTAGCCATTGAATTAGAGAGAAAAGGAAAAGGATGGAAGATGTGTGTTTTTGTAGAGAGAAAACATACACTTTCACACTTTACAAAAGTGAGCTTTACCCCTCCTTGGAAGTATGGAGGGGGTATTTATAGTCTTGGTCACGACTAACTAAACTAACCCGACACGACTATAAATGATAAATGTAATTCCGGATTAGTCAACATATTTTAGGGCTAACAATCTTCCCCCAATATGTGGACATACGGAATTAATTACAATATTCCTAACAAGTACAATAACAATGCATATAACGTCTTCAAAAGCGCTTCCAAAGCTGAAGATGTCTTCTGAGTTCTTTTGGTCTTGAACCTTGTACTACAGCTTAGATCTTCATTGTCTTTACTTGTTCTGGAATCATTATAGTATGCATGAGTTAGATTAACTTCCTCCCAATCCATGCAGTATGTCTTGAAAAGCTTTCTTCATAGACTCCTTTCTGGTGAAGTTTCTGAATTAGCTTCCCCCCAAACCAACATCCCTATCTTAAGCAGATTCTGAAACTTTGTTGTAGCTTGAACAATCTTCTACTTGTCATTGACGTGCACAGCAGAATTTTGTAGAAGTCAAACCACACCAACGACCACTGCTTCTTGTCATTAGGGCTTGGTGAATATTCGTTTAGGGGTGCATGCGAGAAATCAGCAAGTGTTCTTCTCATGTTTGTAGAATACTTCATAAACCATTCTAAGTGAGGTAGTATACACTACTTCCCCTTGGAGGTTGACATGGTAACATCAAAGTCAATAAAGTCCCGGATGTACACATTTTAGGGATAACAATCATCCCCCTGGAAGTTGACATGGTAACATCAAAGTCAATTAAGTCTTGATTGTACACATCAAAGTCACTTGTGCTATTCCAAGACAAAGATACTTCACAGTCGAAGCAAAATCTTCAAAGTTCTTCGATGACATTCATTCACAAGACCTTGATTATACCAAGTATTCTTGATTGTTGCTTCAACTCCTCTACGGTTTGTGAAGTTAAGAGGGTAATGATTCTTTTGGATATCAAGATTTGTGCTTATGACAAGAACTTCTCGAGTATATGGACGTACACGACAATGATGCTTCCGAGAGTTCAAAAACATCATGGGGGAAAATGTGTACATTCGGGCCTTAATTGACTTTGATGTTACTATGTTAACTTCCAGGGGGAAGATTGTTAGCCCTAAAAATGTGTACATCTGCGACTTTATTGACTTTAATGCTACCATGTTTTACTTAGAATGGTTTGTGAAGTATTCTGCAAACGTAAGAAGAACACTTGCTGATTTCTCGCATGCACCCCTGAACGAATATTCACCAAGCCCTAATGACATGAAGCAGTGGTCGTTGGTGTGGTTTGACTTCTACAAAATTCCGCTATGCACGTCAATGACAAGTAGAAGATTGTTCAAGCTACAGCAAAGTTTCAGAATATGCTTAAGATAGGGATGTTGGTTTAGGGGGAAGCTGATTCAGAAACTTCGCCAAAAAGAAGTCTATGAAGAAAGCTTTTTAAGACATGCTGCATGAATTGGGGGGAAGTTAATCCAACTCGTGCATACTACAATGGTTACTGTACAAGTAAAGATACTGAAGATCTAAGCTGGAGTACAAGTTTCAAGATAAGGAGAACTCGGAAGACATCTTCAGCTTTGGAAGCGCTTTGGAAGACTTTATTTGTGTTGTATATGTACATGATAGGAACATTGTAAGTAATTCCATATGTCCACTTATTGGGGGAAGATTGTTAGCCCTAAAATATGTTGACTAATCCGGAATTACATTTATCATTTATAGTCGTGTCGGGTTAGTTTAGTTAGTCGTGACCGGGACTATAAATACGCCCTCCATACTTCCATGGAGGGGTAAAGCTCACTTTTGTAAAGTGTGAAAGTGTGTGTTTTCACTCTACAAAAACACACATCTTCCATCCTTTTCCTTTTCTCTCTAATTCAATGGCTACTTTTCTTTTCCATTTTACTAAGCCTCCGGATCCGTTGTTCTAAGGGTGAATCTTATGTTAACAGTAATGCATGATGTAAAAAGTCATTTTCTATTCTATTTTCTTAAAGTTAAAAATAACTTGTATATTTAAAGTGTAAGTAAACTTTTGTAAAGTAAAATGTCTAGTTGAGTGCTTGTCAAAATAAAGTTTACTTATTTAAATAAAATACTTGTAGATGCAAATGTGAAATGAGGTTTGATCATATTGCAACATAACAAACATGTACGAACCTGTGTTGTAACATACGAGGATTCAAGACGTCGAGAGTTGTTGATGTGTGTTGAGACAAAATATGATGACGAGTAACTTGTATATTTTACGCTATGTATTACAAGTTACATGTTTGTCATTATCAAAACAAAAGAGAATGTGTAGATTAAATATCATAATATTTGCACTAACAGTCTAGACAAACTTCATTTTTCCTGAGCACAAATCCTTTAGGGCATGTACCATCAGAAGAATGTAGACTATGTGGAACTACTCTCGGAAGACTTCACTTATCATATTGACAACAAAGTCTACAAAAAGCAAGAAAAGATGTACTACCCTCGTTTTACCAAAGCCATCACTCACCACTTCCTCATTCAAGAAAAGTCACTTTCCTGGAGAAACAGAATTGGGATGCACACCTCCAAAGATGACTACTTGATTAACACCTTAAGATTTATTTCAAGAAAAGCATCTCAAAAATATGGAGTTGTTCTACCTGAATGTTTGACAAGTCCAGAGATGAAGGAAAGCAAAACGTACAAGATTTATCTTAGCTATGCTACAGGTGAGGTGCCTCCCAAGGTTGCTAGAAAATTCAAGAAAGCCTCTCAATCCAATAAGGAAAGTGAGCTAGTCCCTGGAGATGAAGAACATGTTAAAAAAGGCAAAAGATTGAAGACACCTGCCAAAAAGTCTGCTTCTAAGCCAGCAACAGGTATCATCATCAAAGAGCCTCCTGTGGAAACAAAGTCAAAATGAAAGGAAAAAAGAAAAGGTGGATGTAGTTCATAGAAAAGGAATAGAGATGTTGTCTAAAGTAGCACTGTCTGAAAAAGCTCAAATGAAGGAAGCAAGAATGAAAGCTTAAGGGACTTTCACAAGAATCATTCTAGTGGTTCTGGTACAGTTCTCGAGAAACCACCAAGTGTTGAAAAGATCAGACCTACTGTCATAAGTGAAGGAACTGGTGATAAACCAGGGGTTCCTGATGTGACCAATGATGACTCTTTTGAGAGTAAATCTGAGTCTTGGGGAAATGATGAAGACGACAGCAACAACGAACAAGAATCAAGTGATGAAATCAATAAGCAAGAGAATGAAAGTGAAGAGCAAGAATTGGATTCAGAGCAAGATAAAGAATCTGACGATGATGATCAAGAACAAGAAGAGTTTGATCAAGAAAATGAATTTGAAGATGATGAGATGAAAAGTGATGAAGAACAAGGAATGGATGATACTACTGACTAATTTGATGATGATGCAGATGCGAGATTAGAAGAACCCATTGAGACTGCTACAGGAATTGTTCAAGGAGAGGGTAATGATACTGAAATGACTGAAGCTCAACAAGGGAATGAAAATTTAGAGACTACTCAAGAACAAGTTGTTAAAGATGCCCATGTGATAATTTCTACTGTTCCGAAGAAGACAGAAGTCCATGTTACTAGTTCTTCTTGCTCATCTGACTTGCCATCTAAATTCCTAAATTTTTTAGATTTTCCTTAAACTGATGCAGAAATAGTGTCTCCACTAGATGTTCATGTCCACCATGAAGTTCCTAGAACTTAAGCACCCACTCTCCTTACAATACCAGTTTTAGTTATCCCTGAATCATCACCGGTTTTCACAAACATTCCTTAATCATCACACACATTCACTCGTACACCAATACAAACTACACCCACTCCTCTGCCGATAATTGAAACTACAAATCCTCTATCTAATCTTCATGATTTCTCATTAGTCTTTCGATTCAACGATTGAATCACAGCATTGGAAAAAGAAGTTGCTGATCTTAAGAAAGACCCTCTACACACTCAAGTGACATCTTTAGTTGACAGTCATCTAGACACAAGGTTGGGAGAAACCAGATAAGAATTCATAAACTTCCTTTCAGAGTCTCTCATGGCAAGAATCAAAGAACAAGTAAAAGATCAGTTGCCTTAGATTCTGCCCTAGGAAGTGTCTAACTTCGCTCCACCTATGATTGAAAAGTTGATTAAAGAATCACATGATGAAGTTACTCTAGCGAAGGTGTCTTCTCAACCACAATCTACTTATGAGGCTACTTCTACACTTACTGAATTTGAGTTAAAGAAGATTCTTCTCGACAAAATGGAGAAAAGTGAATCATATCTGACAGCTCCTGAACACCAAGATTGCTATGATGGTTTGAAAAAATCTTACGGTCTCGACAAAGATTTCTTCTATTCTTTTGATGAATAATCATTGAAGCGAAGCCGCAAAGACAAAGACAAAGATGAAGACCCTTCTGCTGGATCAGACCGAGGGTTAAAGGAGAGAAAGACAAGCAAAGATGTTGAACCAACCACTGGTCCGAAAAAGAAAGATTCTACGTCCGGCTCCTCCAAAGGCACCAAGTCTCAACCGAAATCTACTGGAAAGTATGTTCAATCAGAGGAACCAGTGTTCGAGGTTGCGGATTCAGACATGCCACAAGATCGAGAAGGGAATTTGGGTGATAATGAAGATGAACCAAGGGATGAGACTGCTTCTAGATGTGAATGGTTCAAGAAACCTACACCACCTCAAGAACCCACTAACCCAGACTGAAATGTTGGCAACACTACTCAGGAAGGACCAACCTAAAATTAGTTGATGACTCTAGTAGCTTCTACTTCTACTGATAAATTTTTGAAGGACTTTAATGAATTAATGAGCACTCTAATAGACTTCTGTGGATACATCTTGAATGGCTTGAAAATTGAGAATTTAACTCAAGAAGTCCTGCTTGGACCTGCATTCAGACTACTCAAAGGCACATGCTCTAGTTATACTGAATTAGAATACGACTTTGAAGAATGCTATAAGGCTCTTTTAGAAAAGCTTGATTGGGAAAATCCTGAAGGTGGTGACTATCCATTTGATCTTTCTAAACCCCTTCCTTTAATCACGCGTGGAAATCGTCAAAAAGTACCTTTCGAATTCTTCATCAACAATAATCTCAAGTATCTTCAAGGAGGAATTTTGACTATGACATACACGATGTCTACTACCAAGACAAATACCGCTCAGTATGATCTTCCAGGCATTGAAGACATGGTTCCAAACATATGGAGTCCTGTTAAGGTTGCTTATGATAAGTATGCGTTATGGGGTATTTCACATTGGAGAGAACAACGTAAGTCCTTCTATGCTTTTGCAAGAGGTATGTAATCAAGAGGAGATGTATATTCTACAAAAAGGATTCTGACAGTCACTCATGTCTTGGTAATGAGGAAACATGGATACGGGTACTTGGAAGAGATTATCGTGAGAAGAGCTGATAACGCATTATACAGATTCAAGGAAGGTGACTTTCCTTGACTTCAAATCAATGATATCGAGGATATGTTACTTCTTGTGGTTCAAAATCGGCTCACAAATCTATCAAAGGATGATGTTGTTGACTTCACAATAGCCTTAAGGATGTTCACCAGAAGTCTGGTTATTCAGAAGCGATTCGAGGATCTTCAACTTGGAGTTGAAAGTTATCAAAAGAAGATCAACGTCACCAAGCCTGATACTACAAGACCAGATCTCAAAAAAAGGCACCATACACTCCATACAAAGACCCTCAAGGATTCATTTATGTCGACGACCACAAGAGGAATAGGTTGATGCGCTCCGACAAACTATACAAGTTCAGTGATGTCACGTTAACCAGGCTTCTTTCTTCGCTCGAAGACAAAACCAAAAATATCGACATGGAGTACTTGCCAAAGAGAAGATGGAGCAATTTGGAAAAGCAAAGAGCTCATTTCATGATCAAAGAAATCAACAAGCTGCTAAAGGAAAGAAGGATGATGAGGAGTTTGGAGAAATTTGTTGGTGGTAGACTCTACAGAACTGACCTCAGACTGTTGCAAAGAACAATATGACCTCGTCATATTGTGCTCTTATCTCAAAGGTCATTTCGTATATCATAAACTTGTGAATTTGTATATATGTAGTATAGAATTATGATGAAAATAAGGTGTGCTCGAGTATAAAATTTTCAAGAATTTCTTAGTAAATTTAAAAAAATTCAAATTATTATACTCAGCACAGTCTTATATACCCTTAAAAATTAAGGGGGAGCATTAAAATGTTCCTTAGCATAATTATGTAACATTTTGTCCCCGAACGTTTAATCAATTGATATCCAAAATATCAAGGGATTAACATTTTGGATAAGGGGAGAAAATGTGATTAAACTGAATAAATTATATTGACATGTGATCATATAAAATGGACTTAATGCACTCCAACTCTTAGCATGTACTACGATTACGGTGCACATGTTAAGGGGGAGCTTTTAGTGATGATGAAAACTCTCAAAGTGTAAATCTTTTGATATTTATATCAAACACTTTGATTGAACTTTTCAATGATTTTGGTTTCGATTGTGATGGAATACCCAAAAGACCGACCATGTATTTAAATTTCTGGAGTTATAAGGCGGTTAGGCATAGGTATTCAAATCCCATGATCCAACCAGAACTAGAGGGATCTACCCAGGGATATCCACTAGTTAGTGTATAAGTCCTTAGGTATGATACAAAAGGAGAAAAGGTATGAATCGGGAATAATGCCGATTGAGATGGAGCTAACACTAGAACAAACCCAACAAGGTGTTAGTTATGAAGTCTCGGTAAGCATTGAAGGGGTTGAAGAATGAAAAAGAAATGTAAGGATAAAGGGTGAAAAGAAAGAAGCCCTCCATACACTTAGACAGAAATCGGGTCAATACATAATATGTAGAAAACACTAAGGTGTTGTCTGACATTGAAGACAGTCATAGACCCAGTGACGCTATGCACAACCCCTTAGCCACTCAAGGTCTCTCAATAGACTCTTGTTTCATTTCTTACAGAGATTACACGCATTTCTATAGACTTTCTCACTCCAAGTTAGTTGATATTGAAAAAGTGGCAGTCTGCTCCAGCCTCCGATCACTAAAAACAAAGTGCACTATTGAGTCTAGAGCCAAAAGAGATCATCTATAAATCTCAATAGGACACTTGTCAAATTATGCTTGCTATGTCACATAATGTGAATAACAAGTTAACATATTAAGAGTCCTACGTATTATTCTTGTGATTTTGCCAGAACATCTGAGTGATTTCATTCACTATGAAGATGGAAATTCTGCTTGAGCCAACATCAAACAAGCTTATGGTAGGTGACTTGTGCGATTCTATATGAATCAAACTTGTGACAATTAGAAAGAAACGATGGTGTGATTCTATAAGAATCAAACTTGTTCTATGTTATGAATTGACGATTGATGAGGAATTTTGAAATGATTAACACTCTCGATGTGTCACAAAACCACTTTAGCAAGTGACACATCGATTGATTTTCAAATCAATTTTTTTCTTCAATCGGTGAGATAGTAACTCGTCAGTTCACTCTTATCATGTTGTCTGCTTTGAGACGTTCCGATAATGAGAACATGATGAGTTTGATGAATCTGATACTTATGTGTTAGAAAGATTTGATACTTCAGCTGGAAATCATGTCAATGAGATTCTTCTTAAATTGAATCTACCTGATCACAGGTCGATCCTCATAGATTCGAAGGTTACACCAACCAACCATGGACGAATGACAAAGCCATATTTGTCCCCCAACTTTATGGCTAACTGTTTTTATGTAGGATATTTAAAGATGGAGGTGAAGGTACCTGATTCCAGCTAACTCACAGAGATTCATAGCCACATGCTCATACCCAACCGACAAATTTAAGGACATCATGAAAGCTCAAGTACATGTTTTAAGACTTCCGCTACTCTGATACCATACGTCCTTCTTAAAGTGACAAAGTGTTAAAGTTAAAGAAATTCAAGAAAGATGCATTATTAAAGCTTTTCAAGATTATCAAATCAAGAAAAGTATGAGCATGTCTGTCCAGAAGTCACAAGTTCACGAGATGGCAAAGTTTTCAAGATGGCAAAACGAGATTATACTTGGTTGATGATTTCAAGAAGCTTAAAGATCATAGTCATGTCAAGATAAAGGAACAAGCTTACATCAAAAGTCAATGATCACTACATCAAATCACAAGTTAATGATTAAAGTTCAAGACTACGAGCTCAAGACCGAAGTAAAAGCATAGTATGCTAAGTTTAAATTTTTGTAAATTGGAGTAACCTCCCTTAGGGGGATATTGTTAGAAATATGAACAAGTGCCGGTCACTACCAGTATAGTTAGTCTTAGCTCGTAGTAAGTTGTAAGGTTAAGTTATAAAGCTAACTGGGCCAAAGGCCCATGGATAAGCCCACTAAGGGTCCATGGCCGGCCAAGACTAAAGTATAAGTACCCTCTCCATATCTTGGAGAGGGTGTTGGTTGTTCATTTGTTACATTTCACTAAGCTAATATTACCATCTTCTTTCTCTATCTAAGTGTTTATCCAACCACCTCTTTCTCTCTCTAAAACTCTAAGTGAATCATTCCATACTTGTGAAAAGATTATTCTACACTGCCTTTATTCTTCAATCTTCATGCTTCACTTGTGGATTGATGAGCCCCTAATCAAGAAAATGATCAAACTTGAGTATGTCTTCTGAAGTAAATTTCTCAGAGAGCTTCCCCTTGGTCTCTTTCGTCTTGAATCCCCTAGTGAAATTTTGCCCACTCGGAGTGATCACTTTAAATTTTGCATGCCAAGATCCATCATCTTCAATCTTCTTGTAAACTCCATAACCTTTATTGCCCCAATCGGTGTTTTTCAATTGAATCGGAAGTGAACCTAAAAAGTCAACGAGTTTCTTGAAAACAATAATATTTTTAAACGGATTAAAGTAAGCTTCCATAGTCAATGCTCTCTTATATAATCCTCAATATCCAAGAATAATGGTGCAATGGGTCCATACTTAGGATTTCCATCCTCATCCCTCCCCACTTCAAGACAACTTAGCCAATCATCTTCCTCATCAAGTTCAAAATTGTCCAAATAAGTCTTGGCTCGTGGCTTAGGAAAGTAGGTGTGACGAATGACCCCGTCATCAATGCTTATTGTACCGCGCCCCATATCTATAACCGCTCCACAAGTTCTTAAAAGTGGGCACCCAACAACAAAGGAAGTTCCTTATCCATCGGTATATCTAAGACCAAAAAGTCAACCAAATAAGCTTGATACCCAATTTAGATCCTCACATTTCTAAGCTTCCCCATGACCTTAGCTTGAGTGTTATCCGCCATGGTGAGATTAAAGTGATAAGGTCTAGGATCACTTAGACTGAGGTTCTTGAAAAGGCTCTCGAGAAACACACTTACACTTTCCCTCGTATCCGCTAGAGCACTCATCTCAACCATAATATTGACTTTAACCGGTAGCACAAAATTGTTCGGGTTACAAATTTTCTTTGGTAACCCGTGCTCAACAATTCTCATCTTCTCTTCTTCACTGAACTCATCACTACTCAACCTAGCACGACCCATCATGACTTCATCTAGCTTCTTTCTATAAGTCATATAGTTTTCTAACACCTACAAGATAGGCTTTGACTCTTCCAACTCTTTATACATTCGATTCAATGCTTCCTTGACCTTCTCCTTTTTCTTTTGGGATAGTGGGTGGTAAATGAGTGGTGGTGGTGCAATGGAGGAGATTGGATGGATTTCTTCTATTTTGAGTTGTGGTGGAGGAGTAAGTTTGTTAACGTTATAGCCCTTGTTGCGGCTAGCCTTCCCTATTTTGACTAGCTCCACATTAAAACTACCTACTTCTTCCACATTCTCAACCAAACCTTTCAAACTTAGCATCAAAGTCCTTCTCTTCCTCAAGCATAGTGAGATAGATACGCATCTCACCGATACCAAAATCCACCTTGCTTTTTGAAGTAACAAAAAGTCTCTACCAAAAATCACCGAAGGCCACCCTCATTTGCATACCCAATCACAACAAAATCAACTAGAAATTTGAACCCATGAATTTCCACACGCACTTGTTTCACCGTCTTCCTTCCATATTTCTTATAGTCTACTCGAACAAAACCCAATTTGTCAAACCTCTCTTCCATCATGTAATTGAATGAATCTGCCATGTCTAACTTTGCGTCCCACGCGCCTTGACCATCCACATCACAAGGTAAAGAGAACCTTGTGAATGGCTTACTATAGGTACGAGGAGGTGCCTTAGTAAACATAACAACTCTATGCTTCCCTTCTTTGATCACAATACTTTTGTGTTTCAATGCCTCGAACAACTCTAACTCTTCCTTACTCTTTCCAACTGTGAGTTTACTAGCTTCCAAAAAAGCTCCATCATCCAAGTATTCCTCCATATAATTCAAGTATTTCGAAACCAAATTTAGAGTATCCATTCCTTAAGCACAATTTAAACTATAAAACAAACGTGGAATCACAAAATAAATTATTAGCTTTTAGGTTAGTCATAATAAATAAACCACTTAGACACACTTAGACTGAGATAAATAAGCATTTAAACACTTCCAAAAGTGAACCATGTCTTGCAAACAACCAAAGAACTCAAAATCGCAAAATACTACTCAAAGAAGTGACGAGCCGGCCGGCTCGGCTACTCAGCCGGTCAGCTGGCTGCTCGTTGAATTTTAAAAAAATCCTTATTTCTTAAAAGAGTTTTGACAAAAATTATTTTTATAAAAAGACTAATATTATTCTAGTGACCAAACTTATAAAAAGAAAACTATTCCAAACTTTTTATACTTTTTATTTTAAACCATTTAACTTATAGAAACAAAATGAACACAAATAAAACACTTAAATACTTTGCAATCTAACACATAAACAAGGAACATTATTTAAACAAACACAAATCACATCGTACCTCAAAACAATCACACGAAACAAACAATACTAGCACGAATCAAAAACTAGCAAATTAAAACGCAATTTTTATAAATCAAAACTTGCATAAACAATCCTAGAAACAAGATTGAAAACAAGTAGGCACACTTAATAAAAAAAATTAAAACGGAATTTTTTTTATATCAAAACTGGCGCCACCCGGCTGGCTTGGGTTTTACCCACGTCGAGACACAAGCCGGCCGGCTGGCTAACGAGCCGTCCGGCTGGCTGCATCTGCGACTGTATATTTGTTTTTAAAACATGAATTTTTGACAAAATCATCTCCGCTACCCATTTGTAATGATTAAAACATGAAAAGAACACAAGTCCCCGGCAGCGGCGCCAAAAACTTAATGCTTGGTAGCGGGTGCAAGTTTTACATTTATAATCACGACTAATTAAACTACCAAAAATGCGTAGGAGAAAGTATACTCGTTCATTCATAATAAAGTTAGGTAAGTCAAGTTCATTCCACGGGACTTGGTATAATCATTACATAATAACGAAATAAGCAAATAGGTTGTCACGATTACTATAACTTCTAAACTCAATGAACATTTCATTTTCAATTCATTCATGGCAAAATTGTTGATCCCAATAGAATAGATCTTGCTTAGCTTGTATAAGGCTAAGTTGTATTGAATAAATTCAAAACAACTATGATAGAAACTTTGATTGTGAATATCAAAGACTATGCAGAATCTAGTCAATGATATTAAGAACAATTTTAATGAAACAGTAATGAATAAGATCAATAACAAACAGTTTACCAAACTTTCAGCCTCAATATAATACGAACACTCTTAATAGTGTTAGGGATACAAAACCTTGAAGCTATGACAATTCTATGAATGAATCAATTTGATACTTTGATACTGATACATTGAATTCTATACCTTAGGACCTCCTTTTATACACCAAGGAGTCCTAATGGGATTACAATATTTTCCTAAGTTATCATGATCTTCTAAACAAATAACTTATACGTATCTTTTATAAAAATATCTCATACATATCCCACAAGCAATCTTTTCTCTTTTCTTTGAGCAGTCTTTATCCTTTCAGCAGTTGTAATCTTTCAGCAGCATTAACTTTTATACCAACAGTAGAAACTTTTGTACCAGCAGCACTAACAATGTACAAGCAGCATTAACTACTTAGAAAGTTTTCTTCAATCTTAACCAGCAGTACTAAGTTACACTAGCAGTATTAACTCTAGCAGTACTAACATTACTAGCAGTAGTAATATACACTAGCAGTAGTAACTTACACTAGCAGTAGTAACTAGCAGGACTAACTACTTAGCATATTTTTTATTAAGATTACTAACAACACTAATTTATGCTTAGCAGCAGTAACTAATAACTTAACGGCAGTAACTTCAAGAAGGCTTTTAATCGCAACAATCCTCCCCTAAACTTGATATTTATCTTCAAAATCATCAAGTTTCTTCATTAAAAGCTTCATAATCACCAGGAGGATGCTTCCAGACACTTCACTGTTTCTTGAGTTGCTTTGTCATAAGCTTAAAAAGTTGATAACACGTTTCATGGCAATGATCAGTTTGAAGCTTCCTATTCAGCATCTATGTAATTGTTGTTGGTGTAAGGGGACATCTCTTCTCAACCAACATAAAGATATGCATGTCTTGAAACCTCACAAAGTGTACTCCACAAGAATCAAATAATTTCTAAATCAACACATTGTTTCCAAGTAGATTCCTCCACACTGTATCTTATATATTATGCTCAAATATGGTCTTTAGATCATGCCACAGTACTCTCTCAAATCCCTCTTCTGGTCTTGTATATACATGCTTAGCTTTTACTAATTTCCACAGAGTTTCGAAATCTTCTCTGTCAAAACTTTTAAGCATCTGAATCATTAATGAATACATCTTTGAATTTCCATCAGCTCTTATGATTTGATAGTAGCCAATCTTTCGTTCTTTAATGATCTTCCAATCAACAATGCTTAGAGGCTTAGTAGCTAAAGGTATAGCATCAACTGCTACTTCCTCTTCATCAGGAATGACTTCCATCATACTTTGAAGCTCAGTTGTTTCTTTATCATCTTCCATCTTTTGTTTCTTTGAGCTTTCTTGTTCCAGGACTTCTCCTGCTCTCTTTGAGCTGCTTTCTTGTGCTGTCTCTGCTTCAGCTTTCTTGGAACTCTCTTTCACTAATTCTGTATCTATGTCTACAAAGGTGTTTACCCTCTTCATAGCTTTGTCAAATAAGTCTTGAATATTTGCAAAGGATTTATTCTTTAAGTCTTTAGGCTTCCATCCTGCTATGTTTTTCAGATAAGTAGTCATGATACTTCTTTGTTGAGCTTTGGTAGGTTGTTTGTTCCTCTTTTCCTCTGCTCTTTTAGCTGCAAAGAATTTTCTTCTTTATTCTAAGAGTTGTACAAATAATGTAGCCTTATCTGCATCAGACAACTCTTCTTGCTCTTGAGCTTGCAGTCTTTGAGCCAACTGATAATCAGCTTCCACTTTAGCTTGAATATCATCCCAAGCAATGTTGGCTTCTTCAAATTTTTGAGCTTTTTCCCTGGCAAGCCTTTTGATATACGTCAAACGCGTGTCGTAATAATATATAGTATATCTCGTTAGATAAGAAAATTACTTTAGAAAAAGTAATAGTCTATCTTTCGAGTGTTGTTTCCACGGTGAGAGATGAATTGAAATCCATGTTAATGTTTTAAAGAAAAATGCTTGATTATCTTTTAAGGTTTTTGGTTTTAGAATTTAAACTACTTTTAGAAAACTAATTTTAATACTATAAATTATACTAATATTAATACTAAAATTATACTAAACAATTAAACTACGTGAAAAGTGATCTAAAAGATTTATAGGATGCAAATGCTTGCTAAGTGACAAAGTTCATTATGTGTGAATTAAGGTTCATTAACGAATTAATTTCCTTAGAAAATATAATTATCTCACAACATTGGTTTATTTTGACAAAAACCTTTTAGAAAGATATTAATTACTAGATGTATAGTTTAACTATTTTTCCAGATTTTGCCCTTTAAAATATTTAAACCACAAATCTAAATAATCAAAGATTATTAATCAATTAAACCTTTTTCAAATTCACACTTAATTCCCAATGCACAATATCACTTAGTAAGCACTAATTAAACTACTCACTACACATGATGATCAAATAAGCAAAGTAAAACATTTTATACTAAGCTACACTAATTAATTGAAAAAAGGATAGAAAATGGAACTGAATTGAAGAGCCGCAATTAAACGAATACCACCCGATTTATTTAGCTAAAGCAAATAATCAAATTTGGTCTAGCTAAATAAACCCTTAAGCTCCTCGCCTAATGAGACGACCGGTACCAAAATTACAAAATACAAATAATAAACTGTTAACAGTAAACAAAGTACACAATTGTAATCCAACAATCCGTTACTTATATACTACTCGAATCCACAAAGCCCAATTCAGATTTAATCAAGCCAAACGGCCCAACAACAATTCAAATGAAAGCCTAAGTCTAAAATCCTATAAACCAGACGCAAGGAATTGAGCACAAGTAACAAGTTTTTGTCACACAAAAAGCTTAACAACCTTATCATAATAAGCCAAGACTTATTTATTTAATAAGCTAAACCGAATAAGCCAGGACATAGAATAAGCTCTACGAATAAGCAATCTCAATAAGCCAGGAATACTACTATTAAAACTTAACACGAATTCAAAAAAAAGTAACAATCCACTACTTAAGACAATAAGCATTTACTAATGTATGAATCTAAATGAACCTTAGAAATCTAAACCAATTAAGCATCCATAATCACTAATAAGCTCACGAAAAACATCAACAAGGAATTTTCATAGGCTAAAAGCATCCATAATCACTAATGAACACTTATCTAAATAATATAAGCTCAACTGAATTCGAATAAGCTATTTAGGAGCTTATTAAATCAGATAAGATGAGCTTCTAAGAAATCTAAATCAATATAAGCACGAAAATAAGCTAGAACCGAACTTATTTGAGCTTATTATTCAAAAATCCTTGAAAACTAATAAGATTAGATCGGATAAGCTTTAGAAAGCTTATAAGAGATTATCTTAAAGCTTTTAAGGAGTTTTGGAACTAATAAGCAGAGGAAATAAGCTCAAGAGAAAGGCATATTTGATAAGCACATACGCAAAGTAAGAAAACAAACAAATAAGCAAAAATAAGCAAACAATGATTTTCATTAAGCTCACACCATTCTTGATACAAAATCTTAATAAGCTCGCGAATTAATCTTGATACAATAAGCCAGAATATTGAAATAAGCTAACACTAAATGAAAATAAGCTAAAACATGAAAAAGTAAATCTAAAAACTAAATTTCCTAATGAGATAAAATGAGGGGAGCGGGTTGGATTTTACAGGGTCCAAGGGGGTGAAAATGTAAAATCGTCCCAATCATTGGTATATTTATTAGCCAATCATTGGCTGACTTCCTCATTCACACGGATTGCCAGGCTGTAAAGTTCTGATCCACCGATGAGAGTGAGCCACGTGTCCTCTTAAATAGCTTCTTTTCAACGCAACAATTTTCGTTCGTCTGATCACTTTTGAAATGCAATTGAGAGTATAACTCGTTCCCTCGCCACGTGTAAAGCCTCATTTGCCACTTCATTTCTTAGTGCTATGCCACATGAGGTAAGTGAATTAATTTCACTACACGTGTTATGACATCACAGCCTCAAATTCAGAATTATCATTTGGTTTTCTTGGGCTTTTATTGGGCCTTGAACTTTAATAATGGGTTAAGATAATAATGGGCTGGCCCAGCCTATTTAAGTGGGTTACGGGGTGGCCCAATAAGATCCGAGGGCACCGTTGGACTGGTTTTCTTGTGCTCTTTCCAATGGCATGCTCGAGGACTTTTCACGACTATGTCTTGATCTTGAATATTAAGCACTCTTGATCGAAACGAACTCGTAAATACCTATTTTTGCACTGTTTTCAATCCGTTTTACCTGCAAGACATAAAAATACTAAACAAACATATTTACACAATAATTATCCATATTTTAGCATTTTTAGTCCGTTTAATAGTGTTTTAAGGGGTACAAAAAATGTGTGTTTTAGTACACATCACCTTTCTTCTTCATCTTCTTTAGCTTGTAGCTTCAAAGCAAGTTCTTCATCAAGCTTGAGTAGCTCTTTCTTAGACATTTTCTTTACAGGTTCTTCTTCAACCATTTTGCCTTTACCCTTGTCCTTGACCTGTGTTGGTTGTTGTGAAGAAACTATTGGTGTAGGAGCTTGCTCTTGTTCATGAAAAATAATCCCTTTTGCTAAGGTCTTGGGATAACAATTGTAATTGTTGTAGCGGCAGTTGTTGGTATAACAGTACTAACCTTTGTTGAAGCAGCACTAACTGGTACACTTGGCTCTTTAATAACATCCCATTTTTTCCTGAACTTTTGCACTTTTCAAAGCTGCAAGTGCTTGAGCCAATGTAACTTCATCAACACTTAAATTCACATCTTTGTCACCAACTTCACTTTCAACAACTATCTTATCACCTTCAAGATCATTTACTCCAAACATATCTTCATTATACACATTCTCCAGGGTGATGTCTTCATCAGCATCAATATCATGAATTTTCCTCCCCAGTTTGGATGCATCCTCCTCACCCAAACCTTAATCCTTAGAAGATACAACCCTAGCACTTAAACCAACCTTGTACAATTAAGCCCGTAAGTTCTTGACCTTTGTTTCTTCTCGAGTTTTTTGACCCTCCTTTTTAAGCTGTCAATTTCTAGTGCATGAGTGGTCTTTGTGTGTTCCAAATCAAGAACCTTGTTTTGTAAGTTGGTACATAGTGTCATCAATTCCTAAAGTTTCAGTCTATCCTCACTACTAAGAAGTGGATCATTGGAATGTTTAGATACATTCTCCTCATTAATAGCCTCATCTGCTAGATTGTTACTAGGAACAATAGATTGAGGTATCTGAGTATCCTTCTTCTTAGGCTTCCTTGGCTTATGTTTCTTTTGGGGTTGAGATGATGATGGTTGAGTAATAGTTGGCATGTCTGAACCTTCACCCTGTTCTTCTTAAGCTTGAACCACCCTAGTTGTGGAATACTTGGTTGGATAGCAAAGAAGGAATAAATAACAGCATCACTCAAATTTTCAACAGTTGTTGAGCTTTCAGCAGCACCCTGAGTGCTAGCAGTATTAACACCCTAAGCACTATTAACTGCTCTAGTTTCATTATTAGTGTTGCTAGAGGACAGAAAGGCTACATTATGTGAGTTTGTGGTTAAGATAGATGTCCCCTTGACCTCTGATTCATAAGCCTTTAGGTTGTTTAAAGAGGTCATCCAAACTTAATGTCTCAATCTCTGGTTTGTTCCTCCACACAATAGTATGCATAGTCCATTCTTGTGACAAACTTCTCAAGAACTTCTGATTGATGTCTTCTTGAGGGATAACTTCACCATGCATCTCCCGTTGACTAATTAGCTTTTGAAGCCTTTCATAAGTTTGCTCAATCACTTATGTGCTGGATGCAGCAAAGTTTTCATATTGCTGCTTCAGAAGATTTTTCTGAGTTTTCTTTGTAGCAGTATTACCTCCAAATCTGTTCTCAATAACCTGCATTAGTGTCTTATAATCCTTTTATGAGTTGAACTTTAATTGATGCTCATTAGGTAAAGCCATCAACAAAGTGCTTCTTGCCTTCAACACTGCCCTTCTTTGTGCCTTCTCTTCAACACTTATTGGAGGGATAACAGTCTCCTTACCATCAACAATTTTTGTTACTATGGGTGCATTACCATTTTCTATGATCTCCCATAGAGTGTAATCAATGCACTGTAGGTACTGCTCCATCCTCATCTTCCAGAGATCATACTCACCAGGTTGGAGTATGGGTAGCTTGATGGTTTAAGTAGATTGAGAATCCATTGCTTCTTGAAAAAGTAAATCTTATGTGTAGTAAAGGTTCTTCTTATTCAAAGCTTCTCACAAGCTTTGATACCACTTGTTGATCCCAATAGAATAGATCTTGTTTAGTTTGTATAAGGCTAAGTTGTATTGAATAAATTTTAAACAACTATGATAGAAACTTTGATTAAGAATATCAAAGACTATGCGGAATCTAGTCAATGATGTTAAGAAGAATTTCAATAAAACAGTAATGAATAAGATCAATAACAAACAGTTTACCAAACTTTCAGCCTCAATATAATACGAACACTCTTAATAGTGTTAGGGTTACAAAACCTTGAAGCTATGACAATTCTATGAATGACTCGATTTGATACTTTGATACTGATACATTGAATTCTATACCCTAAGACCTCCTTTTATACACCAAGGAGTCCTAATGGGATTACAATATTTTCTTAAGTTATCATGATCTTTTAAACAAATAACTTATACGTATCTTTTACAAAAATATCTCATACATATCCCATAAGCAATCTTTTCTCTTTTCTCTGAGCAGTCTTTATCCTTTCAGTAGTTGTAATCTTTCAGCAGCATTCACTTTTATACCAACAGTAGAAACTTTTGTACCAGCAGCACTAACTATGTACAAGCAGCATTAACTACTTAGAAAGTTTTCTTCAATCTTCACCAGCAGTATTAAGTTACACTAGCAGTATTAACTCTAGCAGTACTAACATTACTAGCAGTAGTAACTAGCAGTAGTAATATACACTAGCAGTAGTAACTTACACTAGCAGTAGTAACTAGTAGTACTAACTACTTAGCATATTTTTCATTAAGATTACTAACAGCACTAATTTATGCTTAGCAGCAGTAACTAATACCTTAACAGCAGTAACTTCAAGAAGGCTTTTAATCCCAACAAAAATCAATACTTATGCAAAAAGTATATTTCATTTATATGAGAGTTGATTTGTTGGTTAAACATGATTGTATGACTCACAAAAACATTGTTTATATAGATCCGATTCATGGTGTATTTCACAAATCCATATATATTTAGATTGATGGTGATCCCTTTCAGCCTATGAACACCATACTTTCTAAACCATTTTTAAGTCCAATTGCTATGAAAAACATGATTATGTCGAGTAATTCCAATGAGCCCTTTCGGCATATACTCGAGTTTAAGATCAAAACAAGCCTTTTCAATATGTTAATTTGACGATGTCAAGCATCAAAATCTCTTACTCATTCGTGCACTAATTTTGAAAGAATGAAACATAAACAAAAATCTTTTCAGCCTATAAATCCCTTTAGGTTCCATCCATATGTTAATAAACAAGTTAACTATTCAAACAAACCCCAAGACAAATCATAGGTTCATGCATACAATCTTAATCAACATTCACAATCAATTCAATATCATTTTTATACAAGTATAACAAAACTACTCATCATTCATTTCAATAACCTCAAAACTCAATTCAAACATATTGTTCATAATGTAAATGTAAGTAAACTTCTGCAAATAAGATCAAGGATTATACCTAGAACAATGATTACACAAGAGAACTTAGTCTTGGATTTAGAGCAATCCAAACGCCTTCAATCAACCAAGAATACCAATTTTAAATCACCAACTAGTGATCAAGACCTATACCTACGTTCTTGCTTCACTCTAGGAATTCTCGAAGTTATTCTAGCCTTTTAGGAGAGTAATTAGGGTTTCTTAACCTTTGTCAAGGGTTGAAGAAGAGTATATATAGCTAAGACCCCCTAGTATGATTATATAGGCTAGGTAGATGCTTTGGGAGCAAGAAAACATTGCTCCAGTGTTAATGGAGGGAAATGATCAGACTTGGAGCTTAATGGTGCATTAATTCTTTCATAATTAGCACTTTTGTAACTGAAAAATGAGGCCAGCCGGGCGGCTAGAACTCCAGCCGGGCGACTCGTTGGCTTTAGCCAGCCTTGGTGGCTCCTCACCAGCCTGGGCGGCTGGGGCTTTGCTCTAAAAAGTAAAGTGGTGTTTTCTTTGTCATTTCTTATCCTTTTTGCTTCCTTTTGGGTTAGGTTGGCCCATACAACTTTTAAATGGATTAGACACTTGTATTTGGGCTATAATGGGCCTCCAAACCTTTTATCAAAGCTTCTATTGTCCAGAAATCTTCGATAGTCATTTTCTTTATGTTTTCTTCTCATTTTCTCGTCTTCTTCAGTCTTGGCTAACTACAAACATGTAAACTTCATTTGCATAATATTAGTAATAAAAGTTCTCTATTTAACCAAATATCTCATATAAAAGCATAAATAACGCTCCCAGAAACATACTCGATTTGAGCGTTATCGCAACTTGTCATATACAATACCAAACAATACGATTGACATTTAAAAGTAAAACTTAACAATACATATTAATGCAACATTAAAAGATTACAATTTTAACTAGGCATTGGACATACCTGAAATACCCGATGCCCTAATTTTAACATCAAATTCTAATAAACATTTTACAAAGACTCATAATCACACACTTGCAAGAGACAGAATGAACTCATAAAGGTTAGGATCAACTGAGAAAGGTGGAATGAACTCAACATCATCATCATCATCTATTTGATTAGATCCAATATCAAAGATCTCATTGTTAGTTTTTGATATTAGGTTGTATTTTACAACCTTTCCAAACAAGTTTATCACTATAAAAGCATCTTCTTCCCCTTCTCCGAAACAAACACTCCAAACACTTGTCCGAATCGACAATCCTTCTTGAAGTGGATTCATTAATTGCTCAGTATTAACAAGGTACCTAACCGACCATACGAAAACCCTTTCATCATCTCGTAGATAGTAAACTCTGCATACAAGAAGCAGACACCCACATGATTCAAAATATTTCCCTTCAAGATGCAACATATGAGGTATTTCCATAAGCAGTAAAACTGGATCATTACTAGGGCCGCCAAAAGACTATAAGAAGTTCCTTCTCCTATGCAACCCATGAGGGGTTTCTAAGCTTGTCATAATTGGATGGTCATGGTCTTTAATATTTAATTTGCAATGCTTAAGCTGCCTATTTCAACCCCTCTAGCCAATGAAAGGCGTCATTCCCATAGATTTTACTTTCAAAATGATCAAAACTGAAGTGGCTAAACCGGTCTTTGCACAAGCTCCAATTCCCTATCTCTAAAGACTAAATTTGAATCTGAGTCTTACCAGATGCGCGTCTAGCTTGCACCACTTTGTAGTAAAGTGATTTCCTAGGATCAATGGCCATTCTAAATACACCACTGCTGTAAAAACATGAATCATAATGCGAGTAATTTGGTTGTGAAAGCCTTTTAAACAAATTAGTGGATCGATTATAAACGTAATAAAAAACAGGCCATGCTGAACCAGTACAAAGACACAAACCATTGCAAGACTGCAATATCCTAACATGATCAACTTCTTCAGCGGAACCAAAGGAGTGATCCATAGTGGATTTTTTAGTTAAGTCTGGAATCTAACGACACAAAATCACATTTAAATAAAGATCTAAGGTGATTTGCAAAAATACCAGCAGGAGGATCAAGGTTAGGGATTTTTATGCTTCTATCGGTGAAACCAGTGGAAGTGAGAATTTGTAGCCATTGTTTTGATACGTTTGTAAAGAAATGAATACAGAGAATATGTAATCAGATTAATATTTCAGTCAGAAGGTCGTCGTCTGTAAAGACTAAATGTGGTTGTGCATAGTTTTCTCGACCACGTGTGTTGCGAGTTTGCGACATCGTCGCCGATATGTTGTGATTTTTGAAGTTGTTGCCGGAATTATTAAAATGAAATAGAAATAGTGTGCTAAATCACTTTGGAAACACACCAGTCTGACACATCATTAAATAGGGGATACGGCAAATCTGAAGAGGCAGGGACGAAATTTGGAATGCAAGTATTTTTAGGCAATTACCAAACACACCCTTAACTATCTTTGGATAGTTTAAACTATCATTGTTGTTCCCTTAAATCAAACACACCCTTAACTAGCTTTGGATAGTTTGAGTTGTATATTGAAACTGGTATTATATTTGACTCCACTCAAATTAGACTTGTAAAAGTCAAACTTATCAAAACATAGTAGCATAACACTCCAATCAACATTATTAAAGTGGACATAAGATGCATTAGCAAAACATAGTTACATCGGTTACCCTTGAAGGTATGATTAAACAACCAAAAAGGTAATGAATTCATACATTGGTAACTAAATAAGTCAGGCATTAGACAGACCCGTCAATACCTAATGGATTAATTCTAACAACAATTTTTAACAAACATTTGACAAAGTCTTATCCCTCAAACACTTGCAAAATACGGAATGAACTCATAAGGGTTATGAGAAAGTGTATAAGGTGAAAAGAACTCATAATCATCATCCATTTGATTTGAACCAATATCAAAGATCTGACTGATAGTCTTTGATATGATGTTTTATTTTACAACCTTTCCAGATAAATTGATTACCAAAAAAGAATCCTCCTCCCTTTCTCCCAAACCAATACTGCACACAGTAGACTGAATCGACCATCGTTCGCAAAGTGAAGTCATAAATTCATTGGTATTAACAAGGTACCTAACCATCCCCACAGAACACCCTTTCACCATCTCGTATATAGTAAAATCTCTAGAGTGAATATCATCTCTACATGCAAGAAGCTGACACCCATGCGACTCGAACAATATCCCTTGTAGATGCATATATCTATTTGTTCTAACATTGGATCATAACTAGCTTCTCTACCACCAAAAGATTGTAAGAAGTTCCTTCCCTAATGCAACCCATTAGGGATTTCTATTGTTGTTATAATTGGATGGTCATGGTCAACAATGTTTAATTTATAAAGGGTAATCTGCGTATCCTTAGTTTCTAGCCAGTGGAAAGCATCATTCCAGTATATTAAAGTGGCAAAATGAGAAAAATTATAGTAGATTAACCGCTCCATGCACAAGCTCTAATGGCATGTCTCTAAAGGGTAAACTTGAATTTCAAGGTCAGAATATGGGCATGCAAAAAGTTGCTCCACTTTGTAGTCATGTGATTTTGTAGGATCAAATGCCATTCTCAATACACCAATTGCGTGAAGATGTGAATCATCATGCGAGTTTCTGGTTGCGAAAGCCTTTTAAACAGATTAGTGATGGATTATATACGTAATAAAAAGCAGGCAACCCCAAACCACTACACAGAAGCAAACTATTGCAATATTGTAAAATCTTAACATGATCAGCTTCCTAATTGGAGCCAAGAGTGAATGAGTTATTCATAGCGGATTTTCTTGACTCAAGTCTGGGATCTAACGACACAAACTCACATTTAAATAACCTTCTATGGTGATTAGCAAAAATACCAGCAGGAGGATCCAGGTTAGGGATTTTCCTTCGTCTATCAGTGAAATCAGGAGAAGTGAAAATTTGTAGCCATTGTTTTAATACGGTTGTAAAGAGATGAATACATAGAATATGTATTTTAGTTAGAAGGTCGTCGTTTGTAAATAATAAATGTGGTTGTGCAGATCGACTACGTGTGCTACGAGTTTGCGACATCATCGCCGATATGTTGTGATTTTTGAAGTTGTTGCCGGAATTAATAAAATGGAATAAAATAGTATGTTAAATCACTTTAGGAACATACAAAAACAGGTAGGAAAAGCTATTTGGGAATACGGAAAATCTGACACATCATTAAATAGAGAACAATTTAACACCAAACTTGCAGGGACGAAATTTGCAATATCCTATTTTTTTAGTAGGGTAAATTTTAAAGTCAAATGACACTTACCCAAGTCAAAGTCTACCCAACAATGTATCACTGTTGATCTCAATCCTTAAAAACGTTGAAATGGTATTATTTTAGACACCACCCCAATTGCCTTGTAAAAGTCAAACTTATCAAAACAATATTACTTCAACATTTGAAAGTATACAATGCTGAATAAAATTCACCATGGTAGTTCATAAGTAGTTATTCACATACAAGCAACATTATTTAAATGAACATAAGATGCATAAGCAAAATATTAGATGATTAAACATAATCTGTTGGATCAACAACCATCCAATGTATGATCAAACAAACCTGTTAAACACAAACAAACATGTCACTTTTAAAATGTCTATTGTTAACTTGAAACAATAATCCCTCTTGTTAAAACCTTATTTTTAACCTTTTTGACTTGATCTGCAACTATTGCATCTTTTGGTTTTCTTGTTCCAAAGGTTTTGTTACCAATACAAGCCCATGTATGAGCTGCTGCAAGGCCTAGTATGCAATTCTTTATTGGAACATGGCTTTTAGCAGGAAATGATTTTATTTGAACCTTTTGGGTTACAACTTTATGAGTTGTAACCTGTTTTGGCTTGGAGGTGAAACCTTTTGATTTAGATGCAACTTCAAATTGTGTAATGTCCTCATCGGTTGTATCATCAGAAGAAGGTGTTTCTGTAAAAAAATGTTTGGTTAACAAACTATTTCTAACTAGAGTTATTGGAGACGTGTTAACTAGAGGTCCAATTTTGGGGGCGATAACGGAACAATTACTACTACTTCATTAATAAATCAAGCTATTAATTCCACAAGATACATAAGATTAACTGTTACCTTTGTTTGGTTTGTTTTCCTTTCTTTCAAGCGTCTTCTAATTTTTTAGGTAGACAACGACCATTTCTAGATTCGCTATCATGTCTCCTAGGTTATCCATCGTGCCGTTCATATCCACGGCGCCGTTGTCATCTATAAAGATTAATAAAACTGAAATCAATAATAGACCCTCTCAAAAGAACAATGCATAAAAAGACAAGTAAGGGTCCGTTTGGTTTATAAGTGGGGTTGGATTGGGATTTAGATTTGGTATAGGATTTGGATATGAAAATGGGTTTAGAAGAGAGAAATTATATTTATTAAATTATATTTTATAATATATTTTAAATAAAAATAATTATTTATATAATAAAATAATAAAGAATATGAATTAATATAAATAGGGTCCCATATGTATAGAGAGAGAAAAAAATGAGCCCACAAAAGTACACAAAGCCACCTCAAACCAACCTAAGTGGCCTCCTATCAAATTTTGATTCCAATACCAATTTCTTTTGCCAAAAGAATGAACCAAACAATCGATTAATGTCTTTTCACTTCAAAACCCATACCAAAGTGGCATAACAAACGGGCCCTAAACATGGGTATACCAATAATCGACCAGGCAGGAGAGTGGCTTCCACTACCACCAGTTGCATCCATTTTCAAAGATTTACGGTTATTGGGTATAATCAAGCAATTAGATTTTAGTATTTTTTTTATAATTAAGGTTTATGTTTGTGTGTGTTACACGAATACGCGATGGTTTTTGTTTAATTTTTGTGTGTCATTGTTTATATCAAACAATTGTATCCTATAATCGCGCCCAAATGAAAGTTGTACCCCATCAATACGTTTGTATTATTTATTGCATTAGTAGTCCCTAAACTTATAGATTTATTTTTGAAGTTTGGTCCCTGAACTTCTTGTTCACATGCAAATATCCTGCCTTTTTTCTATTTGTTAATTTACACCGTTGGTCCCTTATAAACACCTTTAAATGGGGGTGTTTGGTTTATGATAAGATAACGTGCTTGATCCCTCACATACATTCAATAATCAATTCCACGGTTGGTACCTCAACAGATAGAAAGTTTCGCATTTATTCAAGATTTCAAGAAATTTGATAATCTTAACTACAAGTTTGGTCCCTTTTAAGTTGCTGGGTAATTTTCCCGCCTCTATAAGTAAACCTTGCAAGTATCACCGAAACAAATCATCTCATCCATTTCATTTACATATTAAAAGGTACAGTTCACTATCATCTATAAGTTTATAAAATGGTTGAACATGATGATGAAATCAAGGTATTAGGGGAAATTAACCTTGAATTATAGTTTGGCATTCACAAAGTGATAGAGAAGCTAAGCCAAGAAAAATTTAATCAAGAAGAGGCTCTTGAAAAGTTTAAATGGAAGGTTGAACGTGATCATGAAATCAAGGTATTAGGAGAAGTTAACGTGGAGTTAGAGTCTAGCACTAAGAAACTGAGAGAGAAGCTTAGCCAGGAAGAAGATAGTGAAGAAAAGACTCTTGAAGAGTTTAATTCGACACTGGATAACATCTTAGAGAAGCTAAGCCAGGAAAAAGATAGTCCAGATGACTTGTATGGTTTTACGTATGATACGGATGATGATGATAGTATAAGTGGAAAGTCATGTGAGCATTTTAGTTGGGATTGTCCTGAGAAGGATTCACCAGGTATTGAAGTTGATTGGCAATTTGATCCTTTACATGAAAATGAAGACTTCTTTGTTGGGTTAGACCAACCAATTCATGTTGTGGTTGTTCAAAACACTGTTCATGAAGAGGTTGCTGAAGAGGTCATTGAAATAGCTAATGATTAAGCTGAATCACTATCATCTGATCAAGAAGTGACTGATGAATGTTTGGATGATAAACATGTTGAAGAAAGAAGACCAAGCAAGAGGATTAGAGTAACCCAAGAAGAGATGGTCAAGGATGAAAAGCCAAAGAAAGGCTGATAAACACCCATTGGTGTTATTGGTATTTGGTAGTTGATATTTTGCTAAGTTTTATGATGTAATAGTTAAGTTGTAACTTTCGGATGGTTATGAAAAGCCTACAAGTTAGGCGATTTTTGACAGCTTATGCATTGTGATCACGCGTATTCAAATAATTTGACTTTCAATGGTCAAACATGGTATTTTATGTACTTGTGGGAAAGAATCGACCAGACACCCAAACAAGTGTCCACAACATTGTGAAATCAAAAACAAGATACAGAAATGCTAACATATATTCACTAACAACATTGTGATCATGCATATTCAAATAATTTGACTTCCAATGGTCAAACAGGGTATTTTATGTACTTGTGGGAATGAATCGACCAGACACACAAATAAGTGTCAACAACATTATGAAATCAAAACACAAACAAGATACATAAACGCTAACATATATTCACTAACGGCTTAAATTATGTACAGTTATTGTACACTACCAAAATAGAAGTTAAGGCATGACCCAAACTCAACCATCATCACCATCTACCTAAAAGACACTTGCTCAACCTAATCATCATCCATTCATCCCTATCTACATAAAAAACAATAAAAGATAACCCAAATAACTAGAAGTTGATCAATTGAACTTAAGAACTGTAAGAAAATCTATCTTTTTATACACTTGGATGTGCACTTCCGCTATCATCTTCCTTAGCTCCAACATCCTAAGCACTTCTGTTTTGGACAACTTCTTGAGATACTCGGCACATTAGACTACTAATGGACCTCCAAACAGATTCAGCTCGGATGACAACATTCTTATTTCTTTAACCTAATTGTATAACACATCCCATAGTTAGCTTAATCCAACTGCAAATTAGAGATCTGCGTTGATCTCCCTCTGAATATATACCGACATTGCGTCATTCAAATTGTTTGAGTTTCTCATAGCTACAAGTTCTTGTAGACGTGGGAAGTTGTCCATTGTTTTTTATTGTTGTTGACCATAAAGTGTTTGTAAATTTGGTTTGAAAATGATGTTGGGTAAGAACACTTAAATAGCAAAACCTAACTTAAATTAGTGGTAAAACAAGGAATCTAATAATTAGATATCTAAGATATGATGGCTAGGTGGCTGACATCCACTAGGCTCTATGTAACTTTTATTAATTAGCATTGTCATTACACACATAGTCCCTTAAAACCATCTTCTTTTGGAAGACATGTGGAAGGCGGGAAAGGATAATAGACCAAACTAACCTTAGGGACCAACGGTGCAACATATACTCTTTTTTTCCACGTGTCTACTAAATTCCCAAGTTGTATACACGCAGTAATCTTAACATCAAAAAGTATAGCAGCATTCCATCAAATAAAAGCATAGAATTAACCAACCATAATATACTAATAAGATGGGTCTTTCATTAAGATTTTGGACATACCCTAAAATCTAATAAAACAATAGCAAAAGATCGACACAAACAAGACTTCTACAAAGATCTGATTTTCTCAATCAAAGCAATCTTTCTTGACACATGCCGGTATTTTCCTAAAATCACTTTCCTAAGCTCCAACAACTGTATAAGATCTTATTTTGTATCCTCATTTAGACACTCTAGAATCTTGTACCTCTTGGCTGATGGACATAAACCCTCCAGTTCAGTTATAAATTGTTGCCTTTCGTTTATACGATCAAGCAACTCAACCCATAAGTTATGAAGACCATTTGGAAACTCAAGATCTCTTGCATTTTCCTGATCACAGTACACCAACATCCCTTCAAACAACCCCCTAGAATTAGCAGCTATCGCAAGTGCATCTAGTCGTGAAAAGTTAGCCATTTTTTGTTTATTAGGATTTTGGTTTGAAGGTGTTTTTAAGTTGAAATTGTTTTTGGGTATGAAATGATAGGGAGTATCACCCCTTAAATATCAACAAATAATTTAATGCAATTGATGGTCCAAAGGTAATACGTATACCGTAATAATGAGTTGCTGACTGTTTCTCACACGGCTAGATACATCGCATTTAATTTGTAGGGTAGACTAAGTTCAGGGACCAAGTATGCAATAATAAAAATAAATTTAGGGACGAACGAAACATCGTAACTCTACATATTAACCGGTGATAATGAAACGTCATGACCGTTAAGGGTTATGAAACATCATAACCCTTAACACAAACTCTTATATAAATTAACACGCTAGATTACAAGGTTCATCTTCCAAAACAAACATGAAACGCAAAAGCATAGAAACTGCAAAAATGAATCTCGAAGGTTTAGAAACGGGTTCATCTTCCAAAATAAACATGAAGCGCAAACTCATAGAAACTTCCAAAACAGATCTTGAAGGTTCAGAAAAGGGTGGTCATCTACAAGAACTAGAACAAGCCGCAAAATCCAAAAATTATGCTCTTATGTGGGTTGTGCAAATGGAAAGGGAGGTTGCGAACGACAATCAAATAACACAAAAATTGTTGGATGTTGTGAAAGATGTTGATAAAAATTTGAAAAAGGGCGGGGGATTATTGACGAGTTAAAGTCTAAAAAGGGTATGCGTGCATGAAAAGCTGTTACTTTTTACAAGGAAGTTAAACATTGCGAGATGGAGATGCGCCAACAATTAATGTTGCACATCAACGAAACTCAGATGCGTACCTTTGAAAAAAGGGAACATGTTGAAGCCATGAAGAAACTTTAAATGAATGATGTTGTTATACCATTGTGTTTTGTGTTGTTCTTTCGTATATTATTGACAGTAAAGTAATATCATTAAATCATGACTTATACAGGATTACATAGTTTTGTGTTATTCTTCAGCATTGACTACTTTTTTATGTTGATTTTTGAATAAGTTAGACGTTTACAAGTCAATTTGGGTTACAATAACTCAGGTTAGGAACCAACGGGGGATATTTGATTGTCCTTCCTTCTATTTGTTCAACTTAGATAGTTTAAAAAAGAATACTACTTTGACTACTACTTAATCAACATAACAAACAATACAAGTCATTTGAAAATCTTATGATATGGTAACAACCATAATCACATACTCAAAAACAACTAAACAAGTCAACCACTGCAAACCAAATACCAACCAAAACCTAAACTAGTGTCCCTAAATTCATCTTACTAACAAAGGAATGCTTCTCATGAACACTAAGATGGGATTCATCCACCATCATCTAGAGATGCGTTATCTTATACAGATCACGCTTTTGTCCACGTCTCATCAAATAAACAGTTTCCTTCGCCTTTCGTTACAACTTAACCTCTCAACCTCCTTTACCACGTCTTCGATTTCTTTAACAAAGTTAGATACCTCCTCACATAGATCTCTAAACTTTTCCTCAAGCATCAACTCAGTCTCCATTTGTCTCTTGATTAAGACTAGCAATTGATCTTTAATTTTAATAATCTTTACATCCTTTGCAATCTCCTCAATATAGGCCATTTTTTATAAAAAAAAGAGTAGGATTGTAACGATTTATTTATAGGGTGGCAATCGGGTTTTATGACTAGTTGGGTGGAAAAGAGAATAGGCGGGAATATATAGAGGTGGCAGGAAAAAAATAGACATGAGGGATCAAACGTGCGAGCGCTAAACGACAAAACACAGGAACAGTAAACGTTACTGTAGTATACTAAGGGGCAGGGACCAAACATGCAATCAAAAATAATAGTGAAAAGATGATTGTGCCCTTCAACAGAAAGGTGACGTGGCCTGGATAACGACGAAGATAACCGTCGTTACGCATAACGGGGCTCCATGGACCAAACGGGTAAGCACAGTGTCAAAAAGAGACCTCGTATGAGAGTTCTCGTTATCTGGGGAATTGTCTTTAATATTCTGAAGTCGTTTGGGTGTGTTTGATTAGGCTTCTGTTAATCGGTTACTATTCGCATACGGGTATGGTTTACTTATGCTTAATTCATCATTTTTATTGTTTGAATGAGGATTTAGATTTAAGGTATGAAAAAAAGGGATATAGTTTCTAACTTCTTCTATATGGGTTTTGTTTTTCAGAGGGTTTTTGGATTGGGTTATTTCCCAGCTTATGAGCTTATTGCTTCGTTGAGCTTATTGAATTTTTGGAAAGTGTGTTTTTATTGAAGTTATTCTGCCATTTCCTTTCCTCGAACGAGAAAACATTTTCTGTTTTTCTGATTTAAGAAATTCCCGGCTTTCAATTTGGGGTTGGTATAGTTTTGAGCATTCAGATACAACTGTTTATGTATCAATTAGCATTTAATATAACCATTTTGATACCCGGTTATGTTTTAACGTAAACAATGCAGATTAACGTGTTACAAAACCCTTTTCGTTTTATGCAGGGACTATCTGATTCTGAATCGGTACGGTGGTTGACCCATTTGATTGAAAGGATTTGGCCAATACGTATGGAAAACATTGTCTCAAGAATCCTACTCCCTATGATCGTTGGTTCCTGCAGAAGTTCAAACCATAGACTGTGGTATGAATTCTTTCTAGCCTTAACATATGATTTTTTAAAGTTAATGCGATTAGACTCGAGCTGTTTTGAATTACTTTGTATATACCATCTTTTCAACATTCAGTTGTATGCACTATTTTAATTTATTACATCTTTTAGGTCAGTTGCAATTTTGTTATTATAAAACCGTGATCGACCCCACACAGTCCCGTCCACCCCACTATTTAGCTTAATCCAGTCTTCTTACTGTGTGTTTCAGCTTATGTTTTCAAATTGGTTTTTTTGCGTTTAATATCGTTTGTTGTTTGCATTGTTGTTGTTTCGGCTTAGTTTTCAAATTTCTGGTTGTTTGATTTCGTTTATAATTGAAACCTACTTTTGGAAAAATTAAAGTAAAAGGCTTCTTTAGTATGACTACCAGCCTTAATATTTTCCTATAATACCTCGCAGTTATTATTCTGAAAAGTGATTTGCGTGCGACCTTCATCTGGCACTCAAAAAAACATACGCACCTCATATGAATCTTAGAGGTTGAAAATGGGCAGTGCAGTTAGGTTGGGTAACTGTTTAAAACAGGTAAGTTTTCAATGGGTCTGGACAGACTAGGTTGAATTGACCCTAAACACTTATTGCACAAAAAAGTTACTAGCTCTTTTGTAAACAATTAGTGCGTCACATATGATCCTAAAATTTTACATTGTTTTAATCATAATTATTAAAGGTATAACGAGAGTTTTGCCTTATGAAACATTGATAATTTTTTTGGTGTTGATTGAATGGCGTTGCGGTTTTCGTGGTATAGGTGACCTTCATGGACAATATATGTGTACACTATGTATGTGCCCAGGGCAGGTTAAACGTCTGAATAGGCTGTGATGAACGTGTGTACGAGCTCGATTGAACATGAGATCGCTTGCATCTTGGCGGGGCAATAAACTTATTTTGCAGCCATGGCAGGTGTATCCTGTACTTCGATTTCTCGATTATCTGAGCCTATTGATTAGTCATATTGCCTACTTGGTCTGTTTTCAGATTGATTAAAAGGAACCTCAATAAGCATCGCTCACGCCGAATTCAATCGACCAGATCCTTATAAGCATCCTGATATTGATCTCATTTTAAAATGATCAGTTAAAAGTAATAAGTCATATATTATTTGATACGCTTTAGTGCAACTTTGTTTTTATGGCGAGATTACAATGCGATTATGGTTACCCAAAAAAGGCGACGTTGGCGATCTTAGATGCTTCATATGATTGGTTTGTTTTGTTGGGGATTTGCGTTTCTTGGCTTTGATTGGAATCAACGAGAGTGTGTCGAACTGAGTTATAATTTTTGACGGATTGAAAGGTATATTCTAAATATTTAGTTTTCAGCCACGGATGGTGTATCGTGTGCGATTCACCTATCAATAAGAGTTATATACGCCCGGTTTGTTTGGGGGTACGTGTCACATGATTATTGTAAGCCCCTGATAAGAGAACAATTAACAAGGCTTGGGTAAAAAAAAGTTCAACGTATCTTGGCGGGGCAGCACAAGAAAGTGTTTGCAGCCATGGTGGCTCAAGAAGTTGTTTCAAAATTGGATAACTACGTTGTCAATCAGTTTTTAGGACATGCCAGAGATGGAGATATTGATTGTAACAGGCTGTGATGAGTTTGAGTGGCTTTGATTAAAGTTGAGATCCTCCGTATCTTGGCATGGCAAATTCCTAGATTTGCAGCCATGGCGGGTGTGTCCTCTTTTTTCGTTTGTCTACCTATCTTAGCCTCATATTTCCATTTACATACGAGCCAAAACTTATAGCTCAATAACAAATAACTGGTATGATAATTACTCTTAATTATGCCTTTAATATTAAAGCGCATGATCGTTCTCCCAAGGTGGGTGTAATAAATGAAAACCACCCGACCCGAATATAATTCTAATAACTCCACCTTCTCAGTTAACCATATCTTGGCGGGGCAGCACAAGAAAGTGTTTGCAGCCATGGCGGCTCAAGAAGTTGTTCCAAAATTGGATAACCGCGCTGTCAAATCAGTTTTTAAGACATGACAGTGATGGAGATATTGCTTGCAACAGGCTGTGATGAGTTTGAGTGGCTTTGATTAAAGTTGAGATCCTCCGTATCTTGGCAGGGCAAATTCCTATATTTGCAGCCATGGCAGGTGTGTCCTCTTTTTTCGTTTGTCTACCTATTTGAGCCTCATATTTCCATTTACATACGAGCCGGAACTTATAGCTCAATAACGAATAACTGGTATGATAATTACTCTTAATATTAAATGGCAGGATCGTAATCCCAATGCATGTTTAATGAAGCATTGAATGAGAAAAAACAACGCCGACCGTTGTGGACCGATCCTTAATAATTGTTCTCCTCTTCATACACGTTGACGCTACGTGTGTTTACCCTTTCTCTTTTTCGTTAACAAAAAACACGCACGTATAAAAGTCATATGCCACTTTCTAGCTTGAGTCTTGCATATAAAATATTGGGATATTATTCATTTTGTATGGACAGTGTCATATAAGCAATAGGCGATGATGACAATCTTCTACTATTGTGTTTTTTTAAACCGTGGTTCACATACATCTATCTTGGCGAGGCAACCACAGGCAGACTGTAACTGCAACCACAGATAGTGTATCGTGTAATTCCCACACCAGTAGATCTAAGCCTCATACACTGACCTGATTCACCCATTAATAAAAGTTATATATGCGGGTTTGTTTAGGGATATGTGTGACATGATTATTGTAAGTCCCTGGTATAAAGAAAAAGACGCATGCTTCTAGACAATTAAGTTGAAGATGTTGGAATACGCATTTCTTTTCGTTACTCATACCATCGGTAAAAATTCCATATGGAATGGTTCGTAACACCACAGGTAAAAAGTTATGTTTTTCCAAACATACATTACTGTCCGAAAGTTGTTACTATGTCATTTTAAGCTTTGTTACACTTCATGTACGCAGCTGATGGCAATCAGGTTACCGCTAATGCAGTACAAGAGTATACAATCCCTCCTGGGGAAGGTATTGAAGGTCACGAAGCACCAGCCTCAGATATTTAAACTGTCGACATCAGCAGAAATGTGATTGAGGATCTTGCCAATTGGAAGCCATGACACGGTGAATAGAACCAGAGTGCCTGTTTCCAGAATCTTTGATCGTTTGAGGAACATCCCTTGGAACAGTGTCGAATCAAACTACATGACCCACACAGGTACGTATTTTTACTAAATTGCAATTCATTCACTAAAAAGATATTAGACATATTCCAAATCCGGTCAAATTAGTCGTATATAAACCGTTCAAACACACCGTCGAGTGATTTTTTATGAATGCGTTTTAGTTTTCATTTCATTTTTTTCAGGTTGCTCGGTTTGTGGTGCTTCCTTTCGCGCACAGGTATCTACTACACTTTTTTACGCATTTTTTTGATCTTAACCAAACACTACTTTAGTTGATCTTTTAAAGCCAATAGCCAATTCAGGTATCTACTACAGCCAATAGCGCACAAGTATCTTTTTTTCAGGTATCCACTACACTACTTTCAGTTTTCATTTCATTTTTTTCAGGTTGCTCGGTTTGTGGTGCTTCCTTTCGCGCACAGGTATCTTCCTAGATTTAATCAAAGGAAGTCATTGATCTTTTAATAGGTGTGCTTTCCTGTTCGGATAATAAGTAAAAAAGACACAATTGATAGGAAAATGGATGGGTTTACAAAGAACACAAATTTTCGGCTATTGGCTTTGAAAGCCACTTTAGACCAGGAACATCTTAGTTGAGATCTTGCCATTAGTATAAACATTGGTTTCGAAAGTTGAATGTGAAAATATAAAATAGTTTGGGTTTTGAATACATAGAGGAGAAAATGATAAGATCACAAGTGTTTTGAATTTAGCACTTTTTACATACACTTTATTTATGAGTAATATGCTTCCATATGAGCATAAAGATTAATACATTTTATAGCTTCCAAAGATGTAACTTATGTTTGTTACTTCCCAAGAGTACCATCTTTTACGGTTGAAAGTTGTTACTTCCTAAAGTATTCCCAATGCTTTGATACTCTCTGATTTGATCAGCTATCTGACGATACAGGATGGAGATTTGGAAACTATTTCACTTGGGATATTGTACACATCTTTCATGGTTTCTTCGTTGTTTGCTTCCTCAGTGGTTACAAATCTTGGATCAAAGAATGCTCTGCTGCTTGGTACTACAGGTTATTAGACGTACATAGCTGCAAATTTGATACCGTCATGCTAAATAATATAATACTTTAAAAAAATATGCTACAGAGTATTTGTGATTATTAAATGGCGGGAGAATAAGAAAGTCCGCTCTTTTTGTATTACAAGTAAATTTCTTTTATCAATTTGGAATTTTAATGTGGAGTCAGCAGTTGCAAATGTGTCGACGAATTCCTCCATTTGTCACACGTCGTTGTGAATTAGCAATTAGCCATACAGCTCAAAGAGGCGATGGGTGTTCAATTTGTATTTTGTAAATGGTGTATACATTGTGCATGAAGGAGAGAAAATATGTTTACTGTATCTTTATAAGTTGAATGTCACTTACGCGAGTACCACATATAAATTATTGATTTACTTACTAATTTTTGCAGGTTACCTTCCTAATTTGCTTATTATGTTTGCAGCTAAGGGTTTCGATAGTCGTTTGCAGCTAAATGTTCGCGAACTTGACTTTAGAGGTACATTACTAGATTTCATTCACATGTTAATTGTTATACTGGATATGTGACCTATTCAATATATGTATATGTGACCTATTCGTTACTTGATTACGTTCCTAATAGTAGTAGCACAAATTGTTGGAGAGGTACATATATGTATATGCAAACTGTTCAAGTTAATTGTGGAAGAAAAAAGTCTTGGGTCTTTATGGCGTATGGGTGTACAGCATTAAGGGGGTGTTTGGTTTACCTATTGTAGTTGCCTTATTAACATATATATCATACTGGAAAACATAGAGTTATTTATATGATCACGGATAACTACATTGTATTATTTCTAGCATTTCGTTTCAGAAACCGAACTTTCAAGTATAGGATAATGTATATTATCTTTGCACAACATTGATAATGTATGTACACATAAGTAGCAACAAAAATTCTAATGTACATCGTACATAGATAATTTTTTTTTTTTTTTTATTCAGTCAATAGGGAGTGTTTGGATTAAGTGAATGCTTAGATTAGTCAATACTGATTTAGACAGTGCTTATTAAGGGCTTATTATGACATAATAAAGTTACATTGAGGAAAAGTTTTAAAATAAGTCATAATAAAACAAGTTTATGAAACATTCAGGAAAAGTTTTAAACAACCATTGTTTTAAATGTTTTTAGTAGTCTAATGGGGCTTTATGATTATGTTAGGTACTGTAGTTGAAGGATGACGTTAGTTCCAGCATAACGGTCTACACTTACTCCAAACGTCCTACTGTTACCTTTATCTTATGTCCACCAAGCAAAGGACTTTTCCCCTGAATGGTGAGGCTTTGTGAAACTTATACTTGGTTTCATGTCTACTGGCTTAGCTAGGAATAAGATGATGGCGTCTTTTTTGAAAACAGAGGATGGCTTCATAATTGGCTAACTAGCTGTTGTACATAGTTAAATGTACATGACAATGACAATTGGTTTATTTAAACATTTATGTATAGTTTGACAATACAGATACATGTATAAATTTCTATTACGTAATAAATGTTTCACAATTCAGTGTCTTTGTTGCAACTACATTCATCTTACATCGCTTTTCATAGAAAGGTTTGATAACATAAAAACCCGCGCTCCGCAGCGAAGCGCGGGTTAAAAACCTTGTTAGACTTATAATTCGAGATTAAGTGTGTAAATGAAAACTCATTGAAAATATTACTAGTACATCTTTTATTTTATGCCCTTGTACGTGTTATTAAAGAAAAAGATCAATCCAAAAGTTAATTTAATTACATAGTGTTTGGTACGTTGTAATCAAAGCGAAAATAGAAAAAACTATTGCAACAGATAGAAAAAAATCTTGTTTATTTACATTTATAGGATGTAACGATTCATAACAAGGAATGACCTATTACACAACGTAGCGTTTGGTATGCTTGAATGAAAGTTGGAATGAAATAAATTATTACAATTTAATGAAAATATTTTGTTTGTTTTGAGTTTTGTAATAGAATGGTTTATTCAATTAGTTCATTCCATTAGGTCTCTAATTATCAATTTCATTATATAGTCACACATAGGGTCTGTTTGGTTAGACATAATGGACTACTAAAGGAATGAACATAGTAATTGAATGAGTTATTACTTAACCATTGACCTATTTGGTTGTCATGTTAGAATAGAATGTAGCATTTACGCATGTTGTTTGGTATGATGCAATGAACGTTGAAAATGAATGAAATAAATGAAATATGATTCCGTGTCGTAATGAAATGAAAAAGTTTATGGAGTGACTATGTAATGAAATTGGTGGTTAGACGTAATGGAATGAACGAATAAATAGACCATTCCATTACAAAACTTAAAACAAACAAAATATTTTCACTCCATTGTAACAATTCTTTCCATTCCAACTTTGATTCATGTATACTAGCACTACGCTAGGTTTTTTTCATTTCATTACGACATGGAATCACATGTTTCCATATTTCATTTATTTCATTCAATTCCAATGTTCATTGCATCATACCAAACAACATGCGTAAATACTATATTTCATTCTAACATGTCAACCAAATAGGTCAATGGAATAGTAAGGACTCATTCAATTATTATGCTCAATTCATTACATCGTTAATAACATCCCTTTATCAGTCCATTACATCTAACCAAACAGATCCTAAATTCTACCATTTTGATTCCTTAAGGGTCTTCTAATTTTTTATTTTTTTGATTCCACGTTGTAATAGAATTAAAATTACATAAAAGTCCATCATTAACTAATCACATTAAATAAACTTTCTATAATCAGTGGGATACTTAAGTCTTTTTGTTATCGATTCATTTCGTCTTATCATACAAACCAAACATATATAATAACAGTAATGAATCATTACATTACATCATTTATTATATTACATTGATCATTCATTCATTTGACATTTCATTCTTTCATACTAAACGAACCCTTAATGTTTATGGCTTTGTGCGTCTACAAGACCCATATACTTGGGATAAAACATTGTAAACAAGTTTTGCTACTTTTTGCATTTACTTTTGCTGTTTTTAGAATATAGTATTAACTTACAAAATCACTTGTGTAATGCTTGATTCTTATAAAACGAGTTGGTTGACCCGCGCTCCGCTGTGGGACGATGAGCGAGCATTGGTGTCTCTTGTGATTTGATGCCACAGTTATGTCTTTTTTTGGCTGGCTATGTTTCAGATTGGACCTGTGTGGATGGCGATTGTTGTACATGTATAACCACATTCTGGATGTTCTAATAATACACAAAGCTGCACTTCAATTGTTTGTGATATACAACTCAACACAGATTTCCACTACTTCCTTTACTGCTCTTTCACATGATGTGTGCAGAAATCACTTTGTACATGTATAACCACATTCCTAATGGAGTGCACTCTTGTGTTGTTGTGTTTGTGTATTGTGGAATGTGTGTTTATTTTCTTGTGTAGTGGCATGTTTGTGTTTGTGATGCAGTTATTTAGAGTGGCCCTAAGGTGTTGCACAAAAGATGATGAACATAGTTAATAGAGAACAATATTTAGCTATTGGATTAAGTTATCATCCTATTAAACCATACTAATTAGAGCAG